>CM077163.1:23538221-23818221 GCA_039583875.1 Platanthera guangdongensis
GGTTGTTTCTAACCGCCCGGCTTGCCTTTTTTCCTGCTCCTATGGCTTTTCTGATGCCTCTACTACTGCCACCACCCCTGTCACCAATCCGGCTCCGTCTCTTCCACCTACTCCTTCCGGGAACCTTGGACCGTTTCCAAGCTTGTTGGCTCCAATTACCCGGATTGGAGCGTCTCTTTCACCTTTCTACTTCGCTCACAACGCAAACGCCACCATCTCGTTGATGACCCACCTCCTATTACTTCACCTCTCTTTGATGACTGGGATGCAAATGACGCGCTTGTGCGTACTTGGCTCGCGAACAGTCTTTTCCGATGAGTGCCTTCCCGTCATACGTCATGATGAGACGGTCAAGGCCGCTTGGCTTCATCTTGCCGCTCTGTACTCCAAGGGGGCTCAGACGTCCCGCATCTATACGTTGTATGCGGACCTCTTTGCCCGTCCTACCTTGTCTCCTGCTGCTGCCTACCAAGAGGTTCAGGCTCTTGGGGCTGAGATTCTTCAGAATTGCCCCTTTTCTGCGGATTTGGCTCAACAACACAAGCACTTCCATGAGCTTCTGGTTGTGTGTTATCTGCTCTGGCTTCCTGATACATATGAGATGATCCGCCAGCAAATTCTGGGTGAGGCAGAATCTCCTACCTTAGATGCCACCGCTGCCCGCATCGCTGCTGTCACCTCTCTCCTTCAGCGCCCACTTTTGCCCGCTCCTCCTCCACCTCCGGACAACTATTATCATCACACTCAGCGGAGTGGCTCTGGTAGCCGCAGTCACCAGTCCGGCGGCCGTGCTTCTTCCCGCTACCTCTGTTCTCATTGTGGCCGAACCAGACATACTTCCGAACGCTACTGGACGAGGCATCCCCATCTTCGCCCCTCCGGTGACTCTTCCAAGCCGTCTGCCTCTGTTGTAACATCCTCAGGTAGTGCTCACATGGTGACTCAAGGTAAATGGCTCATCGACTCTGGTGCCACTAATCACATGACGGGCAATCCTCAGTGCTTCTCTTTACTCGAACAACATGATCGGTTGCCCCCGGTCCTAGTTGCGGATGGTTCTCCCTCCCCGTTTCATGGAACGGGAGTGGTTCATGTTACTACCGTCACTACGGCTAGCGGACACTCTCTATGTGCCCAAGTTTCTGTGCAATCTATTGTCTGTTACCTCTTTATGCAAGCAGCTTCAGTGTTCTGTGACATTTACTGCGACTTCTTGTTCTTTTCAGGATCCGAGCTCCCACCAGACGATTGCTACTACTGGACTGAGAGCGGCGGCCTCTACTTCCTTGATAATGTTTCCGCCTTGTCCGCCTTCTCCTCTTCTTGTACGGATCTTCTTCAGTGGCATCTCCGCCTCGCCTCGTCATCCTCCACCACGACTTCTACATCAGCTTCTGCCCCACCTCCCTTCGTCTAGTACTCCTCTCCAATGCGACGCCTGTCAGCTCGGAAAGCATCACCGTTCCTCCTTCCCACCAAAGCAAGGTCGGGGCTCTACTCGTCCTTTTGATCTTGTCCACTCCGATATATGGGGACCTGCTCCTACCCTCACCATTGGCCGGGGTAGTTCTTATTTTGTAACTTTTATAGATGATTTTTCTCGATGTACTTGGGTGTATCTCCTCCGAGATAGCTCTGAACTTTTAGATGTATGGATCTCTTTTTATCAGTTAATTAAAACTCAGTTTAATGTTTGTATTAAAACCTTTCGCTCCGACAATGCTAAAGAGTATCTGAGTCATGCTTTTACATCTTTTTGTGTGCAACATGACATTATTCATCAGACTAGCTGTGTTTACACCTCCCAACAAAATGGGGTGGCGGAACGCAAAAACCGTCACCTCCTCGATGTGGCTCGCACATTGATGACCCAGATGCATGTCCCTCGCTCTTATTGTGGATATGTTGTTCTCCTTGCCTGCTACCTCATCAATTGCATTCCATCCACCATTCTCCACGGGAAAACACCATTCTCCATTATGTATCCGGGCCAGGAGCCTTTTCCTCTCCCTCTCTGAATCTTTGGATGCACTGCCTTTGTGCATACCTCATTTGCCACCTGTGACAAGCTATCCCCTCGCTCCACCAAATGTGTCTTTCTAGGGTACTCCACCACTCAGAAAGGCTATTGTTGCTTTAACCCTGTTCTTCGTCAGCAGTTCGTCTCTGCTGACGTTACCTTCTTCGAGAATGCCTCATACTTCTCGGACTCTTTGCTGAATCCTCCTCTCTTTTCCCGCTTCCTCTCCTCTTCCCCCAGCTTCTGATTCTCCTGCTATTCCCTTCGTTCCATCGTCTCCTACCGAGATATCCACCCCTCCGCCCTCTCCGTCCCCTCCTCTCGCTCCACCTCTCTCTCCCACTTCTTCTCCACCTCCGTCTCCATCCTCTCCGCCGCCGTCGCTCTCTTCTCCCGGCCAACTCTCTCTGCCACGGACGCTCCGGATACCGAGGGGGCCGCCGACCTGGATCTCCCTGTGGCTCTTCGCAAAGGGGTGCGGACATGTAGCCTACACCCCCTTGTTGTTGTTGTTTCATATGATCGTCTTACCCCTTCTCGCAGGGCCTTTGCGCTGGCTATCTCTGCCACTGCCACGCCTCGTTCCTATTAGGAGGCCCTTGCTATTCCCCACTGGAAGCTGGCCATGGATGAGGAAATGGCGACCCTCATGGAGAGGGGTACATGGACTCTTGTTCCTCCTCCCTTCGGTACTGATGTTGTTGGCTGTCGCTGGGTCTTTGTGGTCAAATTTGGCCCAGACGGCACTGTGGATCGGTATAAGGCTCGCCTTGTTGCTAAGGGCTTTACTCAGACCTATGGGGTTGATTACTTCGACACCTTCTCCCCCGTGGCTCGTCTCAGCACTATCCGGGCCCTTCTCTCTGTGGCGGTCAATAGGGATTGGCCGATTTCTCAGCTGGATGTCAAGAATGCCTTCCTTTATGGATCTTCACGAGGCTGTTTACATGGAGCAACCTCCTGGGTATGTTGCTCAGGGGGAGACACGAGTATGCCGGTTGCAGAAGGCAATTTATGGCCTCAAGCAGAGCCCTCGAGCTTGGTTTGACAAGTTCAGCGGCATCGTGGCGGCCGTTGGTTTTGCGCGAAGCTCTGCTGATCACTCTCTATTTATTCGCAAAACTCCTTCGGGGCTGGTTGTTCTTGCTGTGTACGTCGATGATGATCTTCTTCTCACTGGCGATGACCATGAAGGGGTAGCCCTGACAAAGCGACATCTTCGCCAACATCTGATCATGAAAGATATGGGCTCTCCAAAGTACTTTCTGGGGATCGAAATCTCTCGGAAGCCCGCCTCCTTAGTTCTC
This sequence comes from Platanthera guangdongensis, assembly GCA_039583875.1. Taxonomy (NCBI): domain Eukaryota; kingdom Viridiplantae; phylum Streptophyta; class Magnoliopsida; order Asparagales; family Orchidaceae; genus Platanthera; species Platanthera guangdongensis. The sequence continues at coordinate 23,541,549 of CM077163.1, forward strand.
TCTCAGCGTAAGTATGCCCTTGATCTTTTAAAAGAGGCAGGATTGACTGGAGCAAAACCTGTCTGATGCCCCATGGCAACTGGAGAAGACAAAACCTGGACAGATGATTCGCCTCCTCTTTCAGATAGTTCGCGGTACAAGCGTATGGTTGGTAAGCTCATATATCTCACAGTGACCAGGCCCGACATTTCCTATGTTGTGGGCAAGGTGAGTCAGTTCATGCAAGCTCCTAGGGAGTGTCATCTACCGCCCCCTTGCGGATCTTGGAGTATGTCAAAGCAGCGCCTGGGAAAGGATTACTTTTTCAGAAGAATGGTCATCTGAGGATTGAAGCATACTCAGATGCAAGTTATGCTGATGACAAAGGGGATCGCAAGTCAACCTCAGGTTTTTGCACCTTTGTTGGGGGAAATCTGGTGAGCTGGAAGAGCAAGAAGCAGTCTGTTGTCTCCAGGTCCAGTGTTGAAGCTGAGTATCGCAGTATGGCGTCGACCACTTGTGAGTTAAAATGGCTGCGGGCTCTCATGCTAGATTTAGGAGAGGTCTACAACCATCCTCTACCTATGTTCTGTGATAACAAGGTCGTCATATACATCTCCAAAAATCCGGTCTTCCATGAAAGAACAAAGCACATTGAGCTCGACTGTCATTTCATTCGTGAAGAGATCTTAAGGAACAAATTTGCACTCCCTTTGTCACTTCTGATAAAGAGCTGGCTGACATCTTCACCAAGCCAGTTTCCTCCTCGTTTCTTCATGTTTGTGACAAGCTGGGCATGATCGATATATATGCTCCAGCTTGAGGGGGAGTGTTGAAGTTGGTGACTGGGCGGTCTGGCGGTCTGTCTTGGCGGGTTGAAGACCGCGCGGTCTGGCGGTTTGTCTCAGCGGCTTGGAGACCGGGCGGTCTAGCGGTCTACCCTGGCAATCTCTTTGTCTCTCTGGTGGTAGCCGTGCGGTTAGCCCTTCTGTCTAACCGCGCGGCTTGTGCGGTTTGTTTTGTATAGTCCACTTAGTCCTGTAAATTTTTAGTCCCACATCTCTTATTTGTATTCTCTCATCTCTCCTCCATTTTATATAAGGGAGAGCATACCTTTGTAATAGATACCTTTTTCGGATAATAAAGTTTCAGTTAAAACCATTTCGGTTTTTTTTTGTTCGGTTCAACAAATGACTCGTACGGAGCCCATCTTAATACTAGCCTGGTAGATGTTATTGTATGAAAATTCGACTAACGACAACAGCTGCTCCCACGGCTCATTGTGCTCCACTATGCACTGTCGAAGAAGATCCTCCATTGTCCGGTTCGTCCTCTCCGTCTGTCCGATGTCTGCGGGTGGAAGGCGGTGCTGAAGGCCAACTTGATTCCCAAATACGCTTGCACCCGCCTCCACTCCTTATATGTGAAAACGCCCATCACGATCTGACAGGATGGACTTCGGTACTCCATAAAATCGTACCACTTGCTCTAGGAACATCCTAGCCAAGATATCTACTCATTCACCTTGTCGGTTTGGAATAAACTGCGCTACCTTGGTGAGTCGATCAACGACCACCCATATTGAGTCATTCCCAGCCGGGATCGAGGTAGGCCGTTGACGAAGTCCATGGAGATGTCTTTGAACGTCCATTCTGGTATCGGCAGGGGATGTAATAGGCCTCTTGGACTGCGACATTCGGCCTTGACCTTCTAATAGTTTGACACCGGGCACGAAGTTGGTGACATTTCTTTTCATTCCAGGCCAGTAAATGGTCATATGCAAGTCCACGTACATCTTAACCACGCCAGGGTGAATCGAGTACCTTGACTGATGGGCCCTTTCCAGGCGCACATACCACAGGCATTCATAGCCGCGCACACACCGCAGTCATTCATAGTCGCGCACTCAAACCCTATGTCGACATAGTTTGGACCGCTTCTGTTCCAGCAGGGTGGTAGCGAGCCCACGGGCCTCACCGATGTGGCCGTCGGTGACAGTGGCTAGTCCTGCCACTTCATGGGGTGATCGTACCGCACAACCCAGGCCCTAACGTACAACCATGTGTACTCTTGGATGTGAGCGACATCCGACAAATCATTTTGGCCGACCAGCAGAGGAAAACCCGACGGGGAAAATAACGGCGGTCACCCGTAGTACTCATCTCCCTGTCGCTTTGAGTCGTCTACCTTCCCGCACCGATACGAACGGTCTGCGGAAGGGACTGGCCTGCCACCATTTCACCGCAAGCAATTTACAATCAATCAAACAAAGGCAAACATTATAAAACATTGGGTCTACGTCGGCCTGCCCTACTAGGCTTAGACTTCGGGCGTCGGCACTCAGCTCTACTTTCGACAAGGAGCGTGGGAGCACATTATTTGGGGATGGACCTAGAGGACTACCTCAACTCCGGTTATCCCAACTAAGGCTCGACGACTGCTCGTCAGAGCAGGACCGGGACTATAATGGTAAATTGCAATGGGAATAAGTGCAATGATTATGTTACTTATTTAAAGTGCTGGAATGAATTATGACCAGTACGAGACTGAAGTAGTACTGAAGAGAAAGTATCGAAATAAGCTTGACCAGTACGAGACTGGAATAGTACTGAAATGAAAGTACTGAACTGAAATGAACTTGACTAGTACGAGACTGGAGTTGTACTGAATTGAAAGTACTGAACTGAAATGAACTTGACCAGTACGAGACTGGAGTTGTACTGAATTGAAAGTACTGAACTGTAATAAATGAAGGAACTGGACCAGTGCAAGACTGGAATAATCATAAGAGAATGGTTAGTAGTTCAATCACTACATTCAGGAGGCTTTAGTTCCATCTCCGTTCTCAGGAGGCTTAGTTCAGTTCTATTTTTGTTTTTGATAAACTTCCTTGGGTTACACCCATTATTAAGTTTCGATCATAATTTGGTTGCACCTTATTAATTACGGCTTAATTAAATTCAGGGTCGGCTTGGAGTTACATTCTTATAGCCGTCAGGGGTAACTTCAAGCCATCACTCGTACTCGCATCTTCTGAGCGTGTCATATTCATCCGAGAGTCGAAGCGCTCGACGGTTTAACAAAATTTTGGAAAACCCGGAGCTTAGTCACTTGCCTCAGCCATTCTCGTCGATAAAATAGTTTAAAGTACTTATAAGGAGTGGTCGCGCACTCCAATTTCCGTTTTAGGGAAAATGAGCGGATAAATGATCCGTGCGTGACCCTAGACTTCAATATTTTAGGAAAACAAAATCCAAATTTATCCCCATGACCCCAAATTTTGATACAACCCTTGGGAGGGCCTAAAATGAGCCTAGTAATTTTTTATAATTTTTCAAGGTGTTTTGGGCATTTAATTTAGCAAAACAAATTTTATTTTGGCTTTTAAAAACACTAAATTAATTCCAAAAATTCTCAAACTTTTTATGGAGGTAGCCCTTATCATGGGGAAAATTTTTCATGTTGGTCATTTTTCTCCTAGAGGCCTAGATTTGGCTTCACAAATTCCCAAAGATCTGACATTTTGATTTGGTCTGCTAATAGCAGATCTATCTGATCCTGCGACTAGAATTAAGCCGTAGGGGTATTTATATCCTTTTGTCCCCACAACGGATCGGCAGTGGATTTGCTGTGGGGGCACTGATGCTGAGGCGAGGGGGGTTAAGGTAAAGCCAGCCGCCCGATCTTCATCACCAGATCGGGCGGCTGCTGCATCTCACCGGCGGTGCAGAGGTTGAGCCGCCTCCACCACCGCCGGCTTATTGCCGCAGATGCTGGAGCCGGCCCAGATCGGCTCGTCGGGGGTCGGCGGTCCTCTGGGCGGTGGTCTGGTGTCCTGGCGCCGCCAGCTGCCGCCGAAAAAATTATCCCGAGAGCTTTGGGGTGGTGGTGGCCCTGCTCCCTGCGCCACAACACCACCCCGCTCATCGGGCCTCCTGCCACCCATCAGTCCACCCCCGGCTGACTCGCTGGGGTTCGGGCTTTATGCCGGTGGTGGTCCGGCGGCCATGCGCCGCCGGCCGCCGCCGCCAGATTTAAACAAAAAATATTCTGTTTTGCGGGTACCGCCGGAACCACGTTTTCCGGCGGCACCGCCGCTCTCTACCGCTGGGTGTTGCTGACCCCAGTGGTTTAACACTCCCTCAGCACCACCACCGGCGCTGGGGGAGGATTTCTCCTCCTTGGGCGCCACCCGGCCTAGAACAAGGCTCGGGTGGCGCGGGGGCGCTCCGGCCGTCGGGAGTGCCATGCAACACGTCAGAAATGGGGAGGGGATGGAGAGAGGGTTCCACCTGGGTTTGGTGGGCTCGGGAGGGGTCGGCTTGGTCGGCCATGGCTCAAGGTGGTGGAGGAGGGGGAGGAAGAGCCTCGGCTTGGATTTTTTCGGCCACCTGGGTTCCGGCAAGGGTCAGGCAGGGGGAAGGTGGGCTGCTCTTGAGGCTTGGGGAAGGAGAGGGGGTGGGGTGGCCTTTATAGGGTTAGGGAGGGGGAGCTCCCCTCCCTTTAGCAATATGGGATTAATCCCTCCTTAGGGAGGGATTAATCACCACCCTCCAGCTGTCCATGGATAGTTGGATGTGCCACATATTCCCCATGTGGGGAATAGGGGAAAGCCCCATGGGCTTGGGCCTCCATGGGGTTTGTGGGCCTTTACTTGCCCTAGGGGCTCCTTGTTGGTTGGGGGCCCAAGGAAAGTGTGGGGGGCATGGGCCATCCTCTTTTGGAGGGGGGGCCTACTTTGAGAAAAATCCAGAAGATGGATTTTTAGGTGGGTTTGACCAAGTCAACCCTTGGTGGGTCCCCCTTGCTGGTCAAAGTCAAAGTGAGTCCAAGTCATCGGGGTCGAGTCAAAGTTCGGGTGTGGTGTCATAATTGGTGTGCGCACACTTTTTGGTGCACGACTACGATTGATTTGACCACGGGTTGACCATTATCATCGAAATTGACTAGGACGACTTCCGTTGACTTCGTATTGATCACACGAGCCCAACGCCACTGACTGGGGTTGAATCGGAGTCCGTTTGGCGAAAGTCCAAAATTTGCGCGTCGCAGCGTGCTAAAATGGTCGAAGTGTGTAAAACTGTCACTAGACCTCGGATTGTGACGTGACGGATTCCGATGCACCTGTCTAGGTTATATGAGGTCACAGGAATCGACGGAACTCAATTCGGAGCTCTCTAGGTCGATATCCAAAATCTGCTCTCGTTGCGTTTTACGAGGAATGGTCGCATTCACTATATGACCTTTGGGTCCAACTGAACGAGTTCCGACGTACTCGTATTGACTATACGAGGTCACAGGAACTGACGGAACTCAAATCAGAGTTCTCTAGCTCTATTTCCCGCCTAGGGTTGTCTCCCTCTGGGTCAGGGTAGGGTTCGGACCACTTTTATTGGGCCCACTAGGGCTCTGGTGGCCCAATAAAAGTCGGGATGTTACACTCATTGGCCTCCCTTAGGTCTTGGGGAGGTCTAGTTATGGTCAATTGGGCATGTTAGAGGATAATTGTCCTTAGTTAGGGCACCTTGACCTTTTTAGGGCTAAGGTTGACTTGCGTCAACTTAGCCTCTTGGGTTGACCCCAATGGGTCCTTGGTGACCATTGACCTCACTTTAGGGATAATGAAGCATGTGTGGAGTCCACTTGGATAAGCAAGATTCAACTGACCCCAAGTAGGCCAGTTTGACCCATTTAAGGTTCGGGTGGATCTAGGCCAACTAGGCCACTTTGGTTGTCCCCATTGGGTCATTCGTGACCCAATGGGCCACCCAAGGGATTTAAGGTGTTGTGGTGGGGTCATGAAGTCAAGTTGAAGTCCTAAGGTCAAACCCTAAGTCTGGTGGTGAGGTTGTGTTATAGGCAGACCAATGTGATTTTCACCTTGGCCCTTGTTCACTTGGTCCTTTGAGTTTCTTCAGGTTTTGTCATGACCCAGTCATGACAAAACCACTCCTATTGGTCTAGTTGTTTGAGGGATGTTACATAACCTGTATGCATGAACTTAACTACACATTAAATACAACTATGCTTATCTCATTGACATGTTTGACATCATCAAATCAGGGTCATTGAGATAAATGGACCCAACAACAGCGAAATGGGTCTTGTGCAGTGACATCGGTGGGTGGCGACATGCATTCCCATGTTAGAAAATACGACAAAGCAAGAGGGTTTGATGTTACTTGTGAAAGAACAATAAAATAATAGCATGAGGAAGTAACTGATCAAAATATTGTTCTATAAGTTAGGAAAATTCCAAAAGAAATGGAGAAACTCATGAGATTTTCAAAAAAGTCAGAACCTAAAAATCAAACCCAAAAAAATTGCTAAGAAGAAACATGAGTTTTTCAAAATGAAATTAGAACAATAAAATCAAAACAAACAAAAAACTTGATATTTATACTATCAAAAATGAAAAAAGTTATTCAAGTAAAAAAAATCAGAACCTTTGCATGTAAATTAGTAAGAACTTTGTTCCTCTCTCGCTTGAAAGTGAAGTCAGGAGATGAGCAGTGTACAATTGAGCAAATTCAGAACCAAGTAGGAAGTATGAAAATCATAAGACATTCGGTGAGTGCAGCGACATTCAATAAGTCGACAATATTCGACGGGGGCGGCGACATTTGACGGGGGTGGCGACATTGGTTGGGGGTGCGGACAATCGGTGGGGCGGGGACATTTTTTCGTGGGCAGTGACAATTGTTAGGTGCAGCAACATTGGGCGGGGGAGAGACATTTGGCGGGGATGGGAACATTCGTCGGGGGCGGTGTCATTTGTCAGGGCGGGGGCGGTGTCATTCTTTGGGGCAGAGTCATTCTACTGGGGGTAGATTATTACAGTGTGAGCAACGTGCTTGTGAGTGATTGCATTTTGAACTCTTTTATTCTCTTGCAGATCTCACTCACTTTTCTCCCCCATAGATTATCCCGTATTCAAAGGGCGGTATCAAAACATAAAAGTCTACACTATCATTTAAGTCCAAGGCCAATTGATTTACGATGTTATTTTCAATTTTATTTCACTGGATAGATGCCATCAAATTTATTCTACTGGGATAGATTATCAACCAGAAAGATCTAGTGTAGCTAAATTCATAAAAGCCACTAATACTTCGGTCGGACTCATTTGAGACAGACAATATGCAGATTCTTAAAATGAAAAGATGTTGAAAAAAGAAATTAGGAGAATTAAGATGGTAAATCCAGACGCAAAAAAAACAAATAATTTTATTTATCAAACCAGAAAGATCCAGTGTAGGCAATGCCATAAAAGCCACGAATACTTTGGTCGTACTCATTTGAGACAGACAGTATGCAGATTCTTAAAATGAAAAGATGTTGGACAAAGAAGTTGGGAGAATTAAGATGGTAAATCAAGAAGCAAAAACCAATTTCATTTATAGTGAAAAATTAGAATGAGTTGAGGCAAAATGAGGTTGATTGTAATCAGGAGTTGGGAATGTTGTCTACATTTGGGCTTCACAAAATTATTTTCCAATATTATGAGCAACCAATTTTCATAATATTTATGCCATCAAATTTAATTGAACACTTCAAAGCTTATGAGTAAACATAATAGAGGTAGGAGAATACAGCTATATAAATAGAGAGAGAGGGAGAGATATCATATGCAGGCGTACGAGCGTACGGGCAAGGGTCAAAATGATCTCAAATCGAAAAGTGATCAACATGAAAGTTGTAGATCTACGCGAGATGAACAACTTTTATGTTGATCCCTTTTGATTTGGAGTCGTCTTGGCCCTCGATTTGGGCCCCGAAATCTGGGGCGGCGAGATCCCTACTGTAGCACTCTCGCCGCCCTAGATTTCGGGGCCCAAATCGAGGGACAAGACGGTTCCAAATCAAAAGGTGATCAACATGAAAGTTGTTCGTCTCGCCGAGATCTACAACTTTCATGTTGATCACTTTTCAATTTGAGATCATCTTGTCCCCCAAAATATCCTGCCCGTACGCCCGCACGCAAGTTTGCCCGCACTTGATATCTCCTATATATATATATATATATATATATATATATATATATATATATATATATATATATATATATATATATATATATATATATATATATATATATATATATATATATATATATATATATATATATATATATATATATATATATATATATATATACTAGCATCTTCGCACGGGCTACGTCCGTGCTCAATGCTCTCGGGCGGCCTTCGGCCGCATCCAGGTGGGCTTCGCCCGCCTCCGCTTTGGCTTCACTCGTGCTCGATGCGTCTGCGGGCTCCGTTCGCATCAAGCTGGGCCCCACAACATATATATATATATATATATATATATATATATATATATATATATATATATATATATATATATATATATATATATATATATATATATATAGTAAATATATAGTATATATTATAATATATATTATAGTATATATTGTAATATTAAAATAATAATATATTATGGTTATATAATAATATATTATAGTTATATATAAAATCTTACCTCTCGCCGCGTGATGCCGTCTGTTGCCGCCCTCTCTCCCCCTCTCTCCTCTCTTAATAATATACGAGCATCTTCGCACGGGCTACGCCCGTGCTCGATGCTCTCGGGCTGCCTTCGGCAGCATCAGGCGGGCTTCGTCTGCCTGCACACGGTATTCGCTTGCTTGCACAAACGCTTCGATTGTGCCTGGTCCTCTGTGTGGCCTCGGAACGCAAAGAATTGTCATGCGATTCAACACAATTGAAAGTCTCGGTGCCACAAAAGCGAATTGTTGCCACTCAGCGCAGCCTGCATGCACATGATATGCGCGTGCTTGTACGTAGGATTTCACTGAGGGTGATACTCCGGGCGGCCTATGCACACGGTGTTCGCTTGCTTGCACGTACGCTTCGATTGCGCCTGCTCCTATGGGTGGCCTCAGAACGCAAAGAATTGTCATGCGATTCAACACAATTGAAAGTCTCGGTGGCACAAAAGTAAATTGCTGTCACTAAGCGCAGCTTGCATGCACATGATATGCGCGTGCTTGTACCTAGGATTTCATTGCGGGGATACTCCGGGCGGCCTTTGCACGCAAAGAATTGCCACGCGCTACAACGTAATTGAAAGTCTGGGTACCACAAACGCCAGTTGTTGCGACTCGGTGCAGTTCGCATGCACACGGTATTCGCATGTGTGCATGCATGCTTTGAATGCGTTTGATTGTACGTGAAGCGGCGGCACGGAAAAAAATCGAAGTGCTTCAACACAATTCAAAGCCTCTGGCGCAAAATCGCAAGATGATGCAACATGGCGCGCATATATATATGATTTTTTGAGCAGATGGAGGTAGAAGCGTGGTCGACATAGGGTGATTGTCCTATGCATTCGAGCTCAGATGCCGGGTTGTGGCCGCATTAGGTGAGCTTAGCCTGGCCCTGTCGAGCTGACATTGAGTGTGAAGTTTAATTTTGCATATTTAAATATTTTGGAAGTTACAATGTAATAAGGTGCAATCAATATCAGAAGGTGGAAATGAATAATTGAAATGTATACATAAAGTATATGTTCCTTATTATAAAAACACATTCAATGATGAGCATATAAAGCAGCATAGTATCATAATTAAGCAAGTAGTGGCGGCGAGAGATATATACAATGAAATGTTATTACAGCATGTATTTTTTTTCTAGTAAGCATAAAAGATAATGGTAGGAGCATGTTCGAATAATAGAGAAACGTTAATAAAAAGCAGAAAAATCAGAACATGAGGAAAAAAACAAATATGTACACATCCAAAATAGTAGCAGTCGGGTATTACAAATTGACAGAAAAATCAAATTGTGGAGGATGCACAGTTTATGGTCCACGGTTGATGATCACTGATAGTTGACGATTCTTTAAAATAGTAAACGGTATGTGCATATGTAGTTGTAAGAGCTCAGCAGTAACAACAGTGTTTGATGTCATATCTTATTCAGTGGCCTTCAAAGACTCTGCAGTTGTGGAATATGTAAAGTGATATTAGGTAGTAACAAACATTGATTGAGTTATCGTAGTAATGTTCGTTATGTAATGCATATTATTTTGTATGTGTTACCTTCTAATCATTGTGAATACATAGTTTCACTCTTCCTGTGGTGTTAGACCTGCTGGTACAGCTGGGATACGTAGTCGAAAACCCGGAATTTCATTTCGTGGCTGATCTGACCACCGTGTTGTGGTTGGCGGGTAAAGCTCATCATAGTAGTTGTCATCTGAGGCAGCTGCAGTGGTGTTGTTGTCAGGGTCATCTGTCAAACAGTTATTATAGGCTCAATTTGCAATTTTTATGGTAGTAAAAATATATATAGGAATATTAGTAATCACTTACTGGGTTGCGTGACAGAATGATTACGTAACTGTAGCTGCTGATCTGGTGAGTTTGTGTTTTCCATCTGCGAATTGTTGACAGTTATAAAAAAACTAATCAATAACTGCGAAATGAATGTGTATTTTATAACATATATGAGAGAATTTTTGTTTTTTTAATGAGTAAACAAATAATACTTATTACAATAACGAAACGTACGTTTTTTGATCAGAGTATTTAACCTGTAAGATGTATTGGCAAGATTGTTGTTGTTGCTGCTGAAATATGATGTAGTTGTAGTTGTTATGTCAAGTGACATTACCCATCAGTGCACATTGAAATTGTTCTGCGGGAAAGCTTGTAAAATGTACAGTACACTAATATTGCTTGTATACAGTAAAATGAATTGTATGTAATGACTCGCTATGTACCTGTAGGTGTGTTTGAATGAGAAGTTCTTTGAACACAATATTTTTTGTGTACATACCCTCATGAGGAGGAAGTGAACCTTTTTTCATTAGTACTGTAATACTTGATGAAGACATTGCTCTTGATAGAGCTACATATAGTTGACCGTGAGTAAAAACATGACCGGGTAAGTAAATTCCTATTTTGTTCACAGTTTGTCCCTGTGATTTATTGATTGTCAGTGCAAAACTAAGGCAAACTGGAAATTATTTGCGCGTAAGTTCAAAAGGCGTATTTGAATCTTCAGGATTCTTCAAAGGTATACACGGAAGAAATATTGTTTTCCCTTTATGTTCTCCAGTAAGAATTTCAGCCTCAATGATATTTTTGCTGAACTGACGGCATAGAAGACGTGAGCCATTGCACAGGCCTGTTGTGGCGTTGAGATTTCGCAGTAGCATAATAGGCACACCCTTTTTTAAAGACAGTTTGTGCAGTGGGAGATTTCCTGGTGATAAACTGTTCAAAAACTCTTGTGGATATAAATTATATCTGTCATCATTCACAGAGTCAAATGAGTAGTACGTGACCTCTTCTCCTGGAAATAGTGATAGACATTTATTGTTTAAATGATTGACATCTTCATTTAGTGGAGTTAGCAACACTGTATTTGCAAGATAATCTGAGCAGTGTATATGTGTATTGATGTTACAGAATACTGAGTTAATTAACATATATATTGATTGTTCCCCTTCCCACAAAGTAGTCATAGCATTTGGGATTCGGATCATTTCATCTTCAACAGTCATTTCTTCACCATCACCAACGCAGAGTAAGAAATTAGAGAATTCATAATCAGAGGAAGATCTCATATTCTCTGTTAAGGGAAGCACTCTTACGGTTGACCACAAAGGTGATTTGACAATGCTTGCACTGATAATTTGAGCCTTAGTTCCATTAATAACAACCGGTGCTATTTGACGAAAATCTCCGCTCATTATCATTATTTTACCACCGAAGGGTTTATTTATTCCGAGAACATCTCTCATTGATCGATCGACTGCTTCAAATGTATGGCGATGTGTCATTGGAGCTTCATCCCAAATGATGGCGGAGCAGCGGTCCAGGAGTTTATGCATATCAGATAGTTTTCCAAAATTACAGAATGATGTAGCGCTTACTGGTATCGGAATTTTAAAGCGCAAATGTGCAGTCGTACCACCTGGAAGAAGAGTGGCTGCAATTCCAGATGAAGCTGTAGCTATAATAATGTGGCCAATGTTTCGCATATTTGCAAGCAAACAACGATATAAAAATGTTTTACCACTGCCTCCAGGTCCATCAACAAAGAAAAGAGAGCATTCATTATGATGTATTGCTTCAGTGATGACGACATTCCGTTGATAAACATTAAGTAATGCAATAGAGTTTAAGTCAGATTCTGATATAGCAATTGATAGTTCATGTTCTATTAAGTTGGAATAACCAATCATGGTATCGAACAAAATGTTGATTTCTGGGAGATCAAAATCAGCTATACTCTTACTATGCTGTTGAAGAATATAATTGATTTCATGAAGAAGTTTATTTGTCACATAGAGATCATTCATAGCACGCGGCATGATGTAATCTTCAGTCATGGAGCAGTAGTTGTCATTCCACATTTATCTGACATTAGTCGGTTGGCAATACAGCAGAATAGTTGTGAAAAGAGTACGTAGTGCTGAAGGAATTCTAAATTGACGAACTTCATGTAAGCAATCATGGAGACTATTGTCTCTTTCAACCAGACTGTACTGTTCAGCGGCTTGTTTGAAAGTGGAGTACTGAATACCATTTACTGTTAGAAGATAATCAAATGATTTTGGTGCGGAAACATGGTTTAATAGAAGACGTAAATAAAACCTCTCGCCTTCTGCAGGATGGACGGAGTAAATTCGTCCAATAACTTGTTGTGTTGTTTTTCGTTTACTTCACGTTTTTGAAGTTGAATTCCATCTGTAGTGTTTTGGAAAGTCTCTATATAAGTAATGGTGGGGTTCTTGGTTGTCATTGTACACGGTGAAAAATTCGGTGAGCATTGTCATTGAATTGCGTTCGTTTGACAAAATAGAAGAAACAGATTCGTGGATGCGGAATTGTACTTGATGTTTGTTTGGAAGATGAACCTGTCAGTTAGGAAGTTTCAATATTTTGTAAAAAAAGGTTCACAGATGATGCGCTTTCAAAAGAGAGCAATAATAGCGTAATGTGAATTTTGTAAGAAGGTAATGCTAGGTTGAAAAAATAACCTGTAAACGAACGACTGACGGATATATTTGATTCATATGAAACTTGAATAATTTCTAGCAGGCCTCCTGGGGACATATCCAGCGCCCGTTAACATAATTAGAGAGCTCATCGTACTGTGGAACTGGTTGAACTTGAAACGAAATACAATCTGAACCCTTGTGAATGTATTTGTATAAGTATTTGATACTTTGAATACTACTGCAAATTTCACCATTAATGTGGCAGTCATATTTTATTAGAAGCCAGAGATTGTAAGGAACAATCCAACGATTGTCAATTGGAAAGTCTCCAGCACGCCGTAAAATAATAGCTCTGTCGTCATTGCGTCTGCGATATATAGGATAGGAGTCTGTTCCTTGAATTGTATGCTCAGCATAACACTTTGGATATCCTTTTTTGCAATCACCATGTTTCATGCAAGGAGCATTGTAATTAATGTTTCCACATGGTCTGTGTATCATATCTTGTACAACTCCATTATATAATTTCGGGTCGTTTGAAACTGAAGGAAGTTCGGCACTAACAATTCGGTCGTAGTCATCTGGAGTGTTTAGTTTGTCATTTTCATCGAACATGACCAACATATGTACATGTGGCAAGCCTCTTTTTTGAAATTCAATAACATGCACATGACTCATTGTTTTTCCCAAGACATGTTTATGGAATATATCTTTTTTTAATTTTTCGTATTTTGCACGAAAAATTCGAGTTACTAAATCAGGTCGGTCTTGTGCTCGCTGACCTGGGAGAAGTTCATTAGTAATCTCTGGCCACGCAGAATTACATGTCATTGTCAAAAATATATCTGGTCTTCCATAATGCTGCACAATCGCCATTGCATCTTGATATCGTTGATACATATCTCTGGGGCTACCAACATTTTCTTTAGTATAAGCAAATAATATAAACTGAAGTAGTAACTGAGTACATTAAAAAAATTATGCGTACGAAGAACGTCGTACCGGTGTTATTTTCTCCAGCATTTAAACAGTCTTGGAGTCCGTTGTATAGTTCAGCGCGAATATTTTTCTGATTGTTTTTTATCCAACGTAATTTTTGCGTTTCAACTTTAATATAATTATCAACAACGTATTGTTGTAACAGACGACACCCATGCAAAAGTAATGATTGAAGTGGCGAGCGAATCTGCATCATTACGAAAGCAGATATTTAGGATAGGAGGATAACACTGGAAATAATACGTGATTAAAAATAGAAGATGAAATATCAAACCTGCAGAATATAGGAGTAGTAGTCACAACAGCTAACATGGAGGTTATTAAGTCCTTTATATTCAGCGTGCCAACCATATGTTCCGCAAGGAAAAAATAATGGATATTGCATTGGATCATAATAGCCTGTGTATTCTGGAATAGTTACAAAGCCTGTGTCGATGCTTTCCACCATAATATTTCGGTCGTTCGACTCCATATATTCTTCAGCACCAACAATTATAGCAGCAACTTGTGATGCCATTGGTAATGTATATTGAAGTTCTGCAGATGATCGTTCTTTAATCAACAACTTGCAGTTTGGAATATCATGTCTTTGCGCAATTTGGCAAAACATTGCTACAAACGGGTTGTGCATATTTAAGATTGATGTTATTTTGTCAAGTAATGCACGGTGCAACTGTTCATTTTCTTGCAATCGGTAGTCAGTCTGGTGATCACTATCATAAATAAATAATTGCAAATATCTTGGTCTTGTGTTTGCAGCAGGCAGTAAAGTTCCAATTTTGTGATATGTAGCACAATGAGCTCGAAATGTATACACTCCTTGATGATTGACTGCGACACTTTGATCCAGTTTAACACCCATGGAGGTAAAAGCAAAAACATGGTTGTATGAGCGAACATTTGTTATGAATCTTTGGTAATCGACAGAGTGTTCGCTGAAAAGAATCTGTAGTTCTGTTGGTGTTGGTATAGGTGGCATGACTGTTCTTCCATTATTGCAGCACATAGTTTGTGTTTCACCATCGAACAATTTTACTGCGCAGTAACGACACATATATGGTCTTTTTAGTTGCAAATGTGTAATTTGTTGCGGTAAAGCAGAAATTCGAGCTATATTGTGGCATTTGGTCTGATAGCTTCTATTGAACGTTCTGTGGGCATTTATGTCTACGTCATAATATGTGCTTTGCTCGTTGATTGTTTGCAGATGAGGAAGTTGGGGTGTAGTAAAATCTGCGCGACACAGATTCGTATGGTGAAATGAAGCAGTGTAGATAAGTATATGAGGTCAAGTAGAGGATATTAGATGGGCGATAGATCAAGTGTACCTGCTCTAATGATCGGTTCATGCTCATTTGCAGTATGCAATGCGTCGAACTGGTGAGATGTTGATGTAACATCTGTTGTTAATAATGTATCTGTTATATTTAATGATGACACAGTGTGTGGTCGATGTTGTAATGCAGTTGTGTCACATAAAGAGTATCTATGAATGACACCATTTTCCGCGTGCCTGACTTTATGAAGCAAAAATCATAAAAGAAAGGTGCACATGATTACGTTTTGAGTGCAAACAATATGTACAGATATAAAAGTATGAAACCGTAGATGTTTACCACATGTAACATTCCCACTATGATGGTCATGTAGCAAGCTTGATTGGTTGAGCTCCAACAAGGGTGGATCTTCTACTATAGCAGCTGAATGTGTAGGACCAGTCGAAATGTTTGATGATTGGAGTTGCAGAGGATGAGTTTCTTGTCGTATAAGCTGTGGCTGTGACGACATAGTAGTAGGTACATGATGACGTTCTGCGGACATGCGTGATCTTCTTGCTTGTGCATTTACTCTGTTTCGTGCTCGTTGTGAGGACCGTTGCTCTTCAGTGAGCTGTGATCGCCATTGTCGCAAACGATCTCGTGCTCGCTCTCGATGGATTTGACGTTCTTCTTAAGACATTTCAGGTACTTTAACTCGCCGTGAAGACATTGTGTATATACACTGCTTGAAAGTGGTGTTTTCGAGGGAAGTAACTGAAAATTAAATTACAAAATTTGTGTTGAGATTAACAAATAAATTAGACTGAGAAATAGAGGTAACTGTAATTTAAGTTAGAGTATGAGCAAGAGGTAAGTGCATGGTACACTGAGATGGCAATAGCAATTACGAACTCATGGCTGGACAGACGTGGTTGCATCTAATATGTGTAATTGTAAGGAAAATGTAAATGTGAGGAACATTCAGTAAATTCGAATAAGATATGGATGAGAGCGTACGGTCAAAAGTTGGGTGTATTGTGCATAAGTACTTTCAAATATAGGTCAACATGTAGATTTTTTGAAACTGACAGTTCGTTTATATATTTACAGCATAAACAAAGTATTCAATATAAACCAGATCTGACAGAACAACTATATGTACATGTAAATGCGCTCATATTGTATTATAGTTCATATATTGTTGGTAGTATTCTGGGTTAACATCAAATAGGCGGAGCTCGTGGGCTGAGATAGTGTTTCCGTCAATTATTTGGCCGTTTATCACACCTACAGCAGCCTCCATCGATGCCTCATCTGCAAAGATCAACTCTCCTATCCCAGTTGCGTTTCCCATTGTGTCCACATCAGCCTTCAGTAATGAATAAATGGTGAGCATGTTTGATTTTTAAAACAAAGTGGTTGCACTATGTTATGTTGCAGTGTTCAGCAGTAGTCCATACACTGGCATGCAGAAAGCCTGACAGAGTTTGGAAAAGTGATCTTAATAAATCAGTGGTCGTAGCATGGTTAAGGTTGCTGAGTAATACAACAAAGTAGTAGTAATCTCGCATATGTGGGGGTACATTGCTGTAGGAGTGAACAGACTCCAATGTTGTTGACATGTTGTTTTCGCGCGTCATGTTTTCTGAGGAATTGTATTCAGTCATCACAGATGGGCGCGCGTCTAATTTATCTAATGACAAACAACAATGTGAGATTAAAACATGTAAAAGTGCAAAGTTTACATAAGCAGTTGTTATTGTACATAAATGTCGAAACAGTGATATTCAGAAATGAGATGGAATACAATATAGTAGTGTACTATACAATAATGGCGTAGTGGAGAATATCATGAGTAAAGCAACAGCATAGCAAAGCAGAAGGATACATTTCATATATTATTCGACATAGTGAATTTTTAAGGCTTTGGTATTTATTTTTTGTACGAAAATGCGATTATAATTGTAAATATTTGAGGAATCAAGGGAGAAACAGTGCGTAAAGCGAAGCAGCAAATTAAAACGAAAGCAAATTACCTAAATCGAAAAACCTCCGGACGATTATCGATGACAAGAGATCAAATGAAGAAAGCAATCATATTAGCAAAGTAAACATATATAAAATTTTTACAGAAGCGAACAATACGCACAAAATATGTGCGACAATGGGAAAGTAGAGTACATATTCATATAAGGCCGAATGCTTCTAATGACTGGTTTCGTTTGTACAAAAATGCGATTATAATTTTAAATATTTGAGGAATCAAGGGAGAAACAGTGCGTAAATCGAAGCAGGAAATAAAAACGAAATCACATTACCTAAATCGCAGAACCTCTGGTCGATTATCGATGACAGGAGATCACCTGAAAAAACGAAATCATATTAGGCAAGTGAATATGTATACAATTTTTACAAAAGTGAAAAGTACACGCAAAATATGTGCGACAATGGGAAAGTGGAGTACATATTGATATAAGGCCGAATGCTTCTCATTCTTGGTTTCATTTGGCGCATGGCAGTGGAGGTCCTGACCGTGTGACATTTACATTCAATTATGTGTCGTGTCTATAGTGTTTTTAGTCCAAACAAAGTGTAAATAATTATGCAGGTACTGTACGCAGTTCTTGCTATTTTTTTGTCAGGTAAATGGATTCCGGCATTTTTCAAATTCTCTGTGCACACCCACAAAGAAGGAATGTGCAGGAAGCTACAGCGGAAATTGCATTGACGCTGTTTGCTGCAAACTGAGGCAGTCTGCAGTGGAGCAATGTAGTTTGCGGTGGAACAAAGTGTATGGTAGGGCCCAAAAAATCTAATTGAAGTGCACGCAGACAGGGAAGGCGTAAAAAATTGCATCGCAATTGGCAATCTGAAGCAACTGTTTGCTGCAGCAGCGCACTTTGCTGCAGTGCAATGTCCTGCAGCAAATGTTTTGCTGCAGATTGCTGCAGGTTGATGCAGTGCACTGTAGCGTGATACAGTGCAGTGCAGGTTGATGCAGTGCACTCCGGTTTGATGCAGTGCGCTGCGGTTTGATGCAGTGCGCTGCAGTTTGATGCACTGCACTGCACTTTGATGCATTCAGTTAAGGAGTTTAAGAGTGCCGTAAATCGGCCACGGGGGTACAGGTGTTTTCAGGTTGATGCAGTGCACTGCAGCACATTTTGTTTTGCTGCAGATTGCTGCAGGTTGCGGAACATTGCCATCGAAACAACCAGTTTTTGCGGCGTCCATTGCTTCCAAATCCGGTTGCGGAACGTTGCCATTGAAGACCACCACCCACTGATGTATAATTTTCCTAAACCTTTTAGCGAATGAAAACTGGAACTTGATAGATGTGTAATCAATTTTAAATAAAGTCTGAAATCAGATATTGAAAATCTCATACAGATTTGAAATTGAAATTTTATGTTGGATGTGCTCTACCCCCAATTTTACTGATAGGAGGAAGTTACGACATGTAATTAATTTTCCCAATGTTTTTATTAGCAAGCGCACTGCAACTTGATGCAGTGCAATGCAGGTTGATGCAGCGCACTGCGCTTTGATGCAGTGCGCTGCAGTTTCAAGCAGTGCACTGTAGTTTGATGCAGTGCACTGCACTTTGATGCATTCGGGTAAGGAGTATAAGAGTGGCTTAAATCGGCTACGGGGGTACAGGTGTTTTCAGTTGTAATGTTTAAGAGCTAAGGGGGTACAGGTGTTTTCAGTTGTAATGTTTAAGAGTGACTTAAATATCAGTGTCATGGTTATGAACGGGTTTTGATAAGAGAGGTGTGCTGAATTTGGGCAATGTTAACATAGTTGGTTGGTTGTGTAGATGCAGGGGGAATTGCAGTTGTAGTGTTTGAGATTGCTTTACAAAAAAAAATTGCACTTGTACTGTTTGAGATTGCTTTACAAATATGCAGCAAGGTGCAGGCGCAGGAATTGGAAGCAGTGAACACTGAAAGCAGAGAAAATTACGCAGAAGCGAACCTGGAGACGGAGAGGCAGAGAAACCGTAGATGCCGAACCTCCAGAAATGATGTGATACGGCTGAAGGTACGCCGGTACAGTGAGAACGCGTCGATAGGCAACAGAGCGGCGCTGGTATGAGCAGAACATGCAGAAATTTGAAGTAGTAAAGAGGCAAAGCAGGGGAAATTCAGAGTATCGGGGAAATCGCAATACAAAGAGGCGAACCTGGAGACGGAGAGGCAGAGAAATCGTAGATGACGAACCTCCAGAAATCGGCGATGCTACAACGGGGGAGATGAGATGCCCTGCGGAGAATAACCCTAGATGCGGGAACTGAAGAAAGGATGCGATGTGGATGAAGCGAAGACGTGAGAACGCGTGGATACGCAACGGAGCGACGATGGTGCAACGGGGGAGATGAGATGAGATGCGGCGAGCAGCAGCGTTTGCGGGCAGTCGCTGCGATGTAGAGGACGACTACGGGAGACGGTCGGGGGTTTAAGAAGTAGCGGGTAGCAGTCATTGTGGCGCTCTCACTCGAAGCAGCAGGACGTCGTGCCGCTCTGAGGGGAGTCGGTGGAGAAGAGCGGCGGCGACCAGCGTGGCGGGCAGCAGAGGAGGAGGCGGCACGGGGCAGGCGGGAGGCAGACGGGGCAGGATGCGGAGGCATGAGGGCATAATGGTGAACTCAAAAGTTACGGACGCGCCTTTGCTTAATCTAATAGTATAGATATATATGAGAGAGATATCATGTGCAGGCAAACGGGCGTAAGGGCAAGGGTCAAAATGATCTCAAATCGAAAAGTGATCAGCATGAAAGTTGTAGGTCTCGGCGTCACGAACAACTTTCATGCTGATCAATTTTTGATTTGAAGCCGTGTTGGCCCTCGATTTGGGCCCCGAAATCTGGGGCGGCGAGATCTCTACTGTAGCACTCACGCCGCCCCAGATTTCGGGGCCCAAATCGAGGGGCAAGACGGCTCCAAATCAAAACTTGATCAACATGAATGTTGTTCGTCTCGCCGAGATTGAAAATACGGGTACATGTTGCTAGCTAAAAAATATACCTGAATATATAATGCATTAATATCACTATGCTTCTCATTTGTGTTTGCCATGAAAATATCACCAAAAAGTGTCCACCATTGGAAAGAGTTCACTTGCAAAATCCATTGCTGAAAATCATTTAATCCAGCATTAGGAAAACAAAAACAAAAAAAAATAATGGAGAAAATTATGATATCTGTTCGTTGCTACTTACTCGTATTATCAGAAGAGACCGATCTCCATCTCATGAGATTTTAGGTGATTTTATGGATCTCCAAATTGTAAGAAAAACAAATGCAATTTATATTGTGTACTTTAAAGTCACAATACTGGAAACTAAAACAACTCAGTTTGTTGAAATTTTTCAAAGTGGTCAGCAAGGTAGCCCAAATCAAATTAATATTCTCGGCACTACCCAGTTCACACTCTGATCTTGCGGAAACTCAAGGAACAAGGTTAACACCAACAAACAATGGAAGCACAAGCAGATCTTTTATACATTTCACTTCTTTACAAGACGAGGTATATGTAGCGAGACATGATTTTGCTAGTACACAAGCTATAACAGAAAGCACCAAAAAACAAGCCGGGCGGACAGCAATGGAAACCGCCGAGACCGCCGAAGTCGCCAAGTCCGTCGAACCCGCCCGAGTTGTAGCTGCAACACGTCGAATAGACACAGAGTCCGTCGAAGCCGTGAGGCCGCGCGGACACACCGTTATTCGCCTCCTGCTGATGAACTGAGGAACAGACCGTCTACCCACCTGAGACCAGCGGACAGGTTATTGGAACTGGCAAAGTTGAAGCAGAGAACTGACACGTTGCTGAGCGCCCTGCGGAGACCGCAGAGACCGCACACATCCAAGTACTTGACCGAAGTCAAAGCCAAACTCCTGGCTCCTTGAAGCAACCCGCGCGACCTGCACACAGCAACAATTAACTCTGAATCAATCCGCGCGGACAGAAAACTGAGACCGTAACACCTCACCGAACCCAACTTACTGTTCACTCAGTTACTGTAGACATGCCGGGGGGGTCCTATTTATAGGCGAGGTGAGGAGTGCGGTCACCGCCCTAGAGATAGAGACACCGCCCTAGCCCGCGCGCTAGCAAAACCTGAAAGTCCACCTAGTGTCAACTATGTGCACCTATGGGGGGGGGAATAGGTGACGTGTAGCGGTTTTGCCGAATTTATAATAGTACCTGCACAATAAAGATAAACAGCACAGCACACAGAAAACACAGGCAATTTATAGTGGTTCCCCGACTTGGGTACATCCACTTTCCCCCTTCGACCTATCTCCCAACACGGGACGACTCGGTCACTTCTCCAACAGGATTGAAATCCAATCCTTGCACTATCGGAAGGAACCCTTCCACACGTAGGAGTCAAAACTCCCACAAACCGGGTTGCACCCAACCCTTACAACACGGAACAAATGTTCCTTTACAACAAAATTAAAATAGAATGTACACAAGATACAAACTTCGTTTGGAGACTACGGTGTTCCTCTTCGTTCGACGACGTGTTCGTGAAGTCAACGAAGAGTCTACAACCCTAGATCTCTCTTGGAGAGGATCTCCCCGGAACCGGCGGCGGCAATACAAACGGCGGCTTGGTTCGGGATCGGCGGCGACGACGATGTGCGGCTGCACTTCTTTAGAGATCCAAACTTCGTAGCGAAGCTAGCTAGGTCTACCAACGGTCACACTAGGATCAATCGTCTCGATCGATTCGGATGGGGAAGACTTTCCCGATCTACAAATCGAGAGACAAGAGATCTCCGGTTAGACACGTGAGACGCTGAGCTTAGCTAAGCTTCTATCGACCGGAGATCTGGAAGAAACCACGATCAACCGGTGAACAACTTGACGCGAGCGGCGGCGGCGGCGGAGCGGAAGCGGCGATCTAGGTCAAATCGCGGCTCGCGTCTTTTCTTATCTTCTTCGCTAATTTTACTGTTCAAAAATACCCATGTATTTATACACTGTAGGCACTTACAATATGACCATTGTGGGTCCCACATGTAGAAACCCGAAAACCGGTTCAAAATAGTCCAGCGGCAGAATCCGGTCCAGCAGCATCCCGAGAAATCACCAAGTAAAATTCGTCGAGAATCATTGGTGATTCTCGACGAATCGGCGAGAATCAGTTAATGATTCTCGACGATTCATCGAGAATCACTAGTGATTCTCGACGATTCACTTGTCGATTCTCAACGAATGTAACTTGGTTTTCATGATCTGCTCAACGATGGGTTCGGCGAGAATCATTAGTGATTCTCGCCGAATCTTACTTGGCACCGTTTTGAGGTAGCCGAAAGGAGTCGGCGAGAATCACTAATGATTCTCGACGATTCGGCGAGAATCACTAGTGATTCTCGTCGAATTATACTTAGACGAATTTTCGTCTTTCCACCCAAGAGCTGCTCCTTGACCCATCCTTGCTCCTTGTCTTCTCTTGCATAAACATGGCCCTGTACTTGAAAGTAAGTGCACTCCAATAGAGAGTACACGTAGGCCAACACACTGATCTGCTCAACGAGGGATTACGTCGTGCAGACCCGTGTATATTGACCTACTGCACCCTGACATTGGTGTGCACTTAGCGTGGAAGAACTGCAAGCACAACTTAAGAGGTTTCATCAAATACATTGTGAATTCATCTTAGCTTGACAGGTGGCTTCCTCAAATCCAGGTAATTGTGGATACAATACCCAACAATCTCCCTCTATTTGACGAAGCCAAAACCCTACTAGCTAAGATGAATAACACCAATCAAATAATAAAAATAGCATTCAGAATCTAAACATGTAGCACAAGAGAATATAAGCAGACAGATCAAGACTTGAGTCATTCACAAATTCAAATATATATAACAATATATATATATATATATATATATATATATATATATATATATATATATATATATATATATATATACACATATAATCTCATAATTGTTCATATAATAACAACAAGCATTAAATGTTCTTAAGAGAAAATGATAAGCTAAAAATTGTTGACTATTTTTCCTTAGCTAAGTCATCCTTGAGTTTTTGCGCCAAATACTTCTTCCTTTGCCTCTCCATATACTCTTTAGGCTTCAGATAATATCTGGGAGGAGGAACTTTATCTGCATACGTGTTGTTTCTGAAGAAGATGTTCCTTTTGGCTTCATACGTCTTATGCATCTCCCATTCATACTGGCTGTATACTTCGTTTCGATTGAGTTCTCCTTTTTCTTGTAGCCAAAAGGTGTCCAAGATGATATTCTTTGAAACTGGACTCCACTTTTCATTTCTTACCTCCTCCTCACTCAGTCGAGTTCTCTTTTCAGCCTGTGTCTCCTTGGAGGTCCCTTCTTGAGCTTTTCGCTTGCCCCTGACTTTTGCTAGGGCCTCCTGGTCAAACATGCTCCGCAGTTTTGCTTTAGAAATGGCCCTAGCATCAGCTTCACTCATGGGAGCATCAGCAGCACTTACTCCCTCAGCAGCACTTACTCCCGCAGCAGCCATAGAAGTCTCAGGAGCATGAATACCTACAGGATTCAAATCGACGCCTAACGCCTGTTGGAGCATCCACCAGCAGCGGGTCATAGACATATTTGTTTTACAGTTCAAAG
This sequence comes from Platanthera guangdongensis, assembly GCA_039583875.1. Taxonomy (NCBI): domain Eukaryota; kingdom Viridiplantae; phylum Streptophyta; class Magnoliopsida; order Asparagales; family Orchidaceae; genus Platanthera; species Platanthera guangdongensis. The sequence continues at coordinate 23,565,417 of CM077163.1, forward strand.
TTTGTGATCATTATTTCTTGAAGCTCGGCCATCTTAGCTATATACTATTTCTCCCCCTTTTTGGCTTCGACCGCTATGGAGTTTGCATAAGAATGCAGTGACTCATCAATATGATTGGTGGTCCGGGAGAATTCAGTGACCAAGGCCTGCTGATTGGCGTTGAGAGTTACCATATTACCGTCAAACTTTTGAATGTTGTCTGCTACAACATGCGCATTCTGATTTACTACGGCAAGAGTATCGGTGTTCGTTTTCAATCCGCCCATAAGAAGTGTGACAGCTTGGCCGGCCGCTGTATACTTTTCTTCAAATTTCTTGTCCATCACGTCAAGTTTATGATTGATCTCCACCATATTCTTGAGCATGAGATTTTCAGACTTCTTAATCATTTGCAGCATTTTATTTTGAGCTTTATCAAAGGAGGCTTTAAGTTCATTCACTATGCCCTGAATGACATTTACAGTGTGAGTGGCTAGCTCATCTCGTAATGGAAGAGCCGGAGGCACTTCTTGGCCTTGCTCTTCAGCAGACGCATCTGTAGAGCTGGATACAAGCACAGTCTCTAATGGGGGAATGCTGGCGGCCTCTGTAGATTTTTCTGACTCCCCCTCCACTTGTGCACCAATGTTTTCAGGAATAATTTCAGGTGCGTGCTTGTCAGATGAAGGTTCAATGATATCCTGAGTCTCCACTACGTCCTGTCCCTCATTGACGTCTTCCTCCCCTTCATCATCCATGAAGTCATTGTCATCAGCATTATCTTCCAAGTCTTCATCAGCAGTCTCCTGTGCATCAGCTTCGGCTCCTTGATCGTTCAGGTGCAGGGCCTCCTCATTCTCCGGCACATATTCACTGTCTTCTTGTATATCTGCCATGACATCTCTGGCTAGTTGGGAGATTGCAGCTACGAGATCAGTCTGAGTGGGTAGAGGCTCCCCCTCAATTCCTGCAGTCAAAGTATCAGGAATTTCACTGGGGGTTACTGCTGGAGATATGTCCTCTTGTTCTTCCACGGCAGCCGGCCCAATTCGCCTCTCCCATCTGTCAAACACACTTGAGTCCATTTTCTTTAAGTAGTGTATAGGAATACCTTTGCTCATGTCATACTTGTCTCCATTCAGCTGATTGAGATACAGGCTTATGATTCGGCCAAAGCTTGGAGATCGCAGGGTGTCCTTTATCTTCTCAAACAGCAACTCCCCCCAGTTGAACCTTTTTCTGCAAACTATGGCCACCAGGATCTTGAACATGTCTGCAGAGATATGATCATGAGAGCCTGGCTTGCAGATGAGTACTTTTCCGATTATGTCAGACAGAAGCTTCCCTTCTTCATTCATATCCTTGCGCTTGATCGACCGAGTTCCTCGAGGGAGACCACAGAATAAGAGAGTCCTGCTTTTGTCTTCTTCCTCAAGATAGTCCTCGTGCTCCGAGCTAGAGAGCTGCAGGAAGCAGGTCAGCTTGCTGGCAGACATCTTGACCTTCGCCCCAGCCACCTTGCTTTTGATTAGAGAGTCGCCATTCCGGAGTCTTGCGGTAGCGAAGAACTCCAGCACCTCTTTGTCCAAGATTTTGCACGGGTGTTCCAGGACGAATGAAAGCCCAGCCTCTTCCAGCATCAGAATGATGTTTCGGAATTCGTCAGAGGCATGAGAGAACCCCGTTCGAACTAGCTCGCAACCAGTGACCAACCCAGCGGTTGTCCTTGGAGCCATTGTCGATCTAGGAAGGGAAGCCCTACTCTACGCTTAATCAAAAATCAAAAAGGAAGGGACACTAGAGATCAAGTCCAAGTGAGGGTGAGGGGATACCTAACGGTGTAGACGGTGAGTTAGTTCGAGCGGAGAAGAATCGAAACTGAGAGAGATCGTCGGTGAGACCTTCGGCGGGATTCTTGCGGGAGACCTTCGGGGATTCGACGGGATTCGGCGGGATTCGACGGATGCCTGCGCGATTCTTGGTGAGTTCCCAGCGAAGTCCTGCGGAGTTCTGCGGGAGTTGGCGAGAACGGCGAGAACCCTACGGGAAGACGATTCGGCGAAGATCTTTGCGGGATTTGGCGTGTTTCCTGTGAAGTTCGGCGGGATTCGGCGAGTTTGCTCCTTCGGCGGGATTCCTCTGGAAGGTGAAGGGTCGGCGGGGTTCTAATTATATAAAGGGTCGGCGGGATTTTTGCTCATTCGATGAGTATTCTGCGGTAAGTTTCCCGTGGAAATCGGCGGGATTTCTTTGCGTTAACGACAGGTTTTAAATGTTGAATTCGAAAGGTTTCTTTACTAGGAATCTTCAAGTTAAGAGGCATTGCAGTATTTTCGAATTTTTCTGATGTCAAGTCAATTTAAAAATTACAAATATATATATATCTTAAAGCCAATCTATTTGGGTTTGAACGGGGCTTTTCCAAACACTTCTTGATGTCAATTGTGAGTTGTCGAGATTCACAATGACATATCTTTGTTGACTCTTTATTGATGTATAAAAGGTTTGTATGTATCGAATTAACCTATCCTTAGAGGTGCACACACATATGTATAAGCATAAGTATAAATATACATATATATAGATATATAAGTAAATGTGGATACAATGTGACTCAAGTCCTTGAACTGATCAAAAGTACCTGAGATTATGAGAGTTAACATTTAGTCTCTCTGACTATAACATACCAGGTGCTCGATGTGAGTATGCTTATATAGATATTACTTCTGTTATTCCAGATGCATGGTCCAATTCAGTCTTGGAACGCCTACTGTCTAGTTCCCGTCATATTTACGGGAACCTAGACTACCCTGCAAGAAAGAATTACCTTACCTTAGGAACCCAAATCATATTGGGTCCTAGGTTCCTGTTAGCATAAGCACTCGACTGCCTTCCTTCAGAAAACCTGCCAGGAAAACTACCTCTGTCCCGTGAATGTGGATTAGCCCTTGCCTTTGGCACAGAGGGGTTGTGCCAACAGTCGATGGCAAAGTGCCCCACTTTGCCACAACACCAACACGGGTGAATGTTGTATCGCCGTTTCTGACCTGATCTAATGACTGAGGTAGTCACGGTCCTAGGTCTAAACGGGATAGGGCATGATCTCCTCACAAAATTTCCTCTTCCATCGTGACACGTAGAAGGGTGGAAGGAATGCATGTTGCAAGCGGCATGAGGCCGGGGAGGTGGTGCCTTCCTTTCAGGCATCCCCCTTCTGGAGGCCCCATGAAAACTTACACCATGACTTCCAACCTCCCTATCATGTGTCCTCGGGTGGTGAGAGGTCTTCTGTGAGCTGGGACATGCAGATTCACACTGAGTTGAGGCAGTGGCAGTGAATACAAAGGGCTCAGAAGGAGCCTTAGGTATTCTCTCATGGGTGGCCACGACGGCCCTTGTACTACGGGTGTCTCCACATGATGACAGATCACCCTTGCAGTGACCACGATTGTTCCTGTGGTCATACCTGAAGGCATGATGAGTTGCCTTCCTGCTTGGAGTGGGGGGTCGGAATACCGTTTCCCCATTTCTCCACGAATTGATAATCCGGGAGATCCACCCATTTTCTTGCTTTCTCTTTATAGCATCAACCTTGGAGAAGTTTGATACTATTCTTTTCTCATTCTCTAGACTACTCTCTAGAGCTGAGATTTTAGAGTCCTTGGCCTTGTTGGACGCCAATTGGAGAACCAACAAGATCTTCAGTCGAGCAATCTCTTGAGCTTGCTCCTCAGCAAGTAGGTTGCTTGTCTGAAGGGCTCTCTTCAGGGAATCAGCATTTTCTGAAGGAGGGCAGTTCCTGTCTTCAGAAATTTCAAGAGATACGGGACAGGATGAAGAAGTTACCTGCTCCTCAGCGATATTGTCATTAGAGCCAGTGACCATTGTGTCATCCTCATCAGAGCTGCTTTCCTCACTGGCCTCTTCAGTCTCTGACATGGACACTGGAGCTCTGATGCAGTCCGAGAGATCCTTGCCTTCATCTTCAGAAGTGAGGACCCCCCACATATGCTTCATCCTCTGATTGACAGCAGATTCCAGCTTTCTCTGACCCCCCCCCCCATCAGCTCTGAGATCATCATCCACAGAGATTTAGCCGTCCTACATTTTTCCAATCTAGAGCGAGAAGCTCCAGACCAGATATCCATGATAATTTGACGAATCATCTTATCCAAATTAAAGAATGAAAGCTCCATTTCTGACATCTCAGCAATGCACTTGGGCACTTGAATTCCAGAGTCGGAGGTCTTTATAGGAATAAAAGGACCCTCTTCCAGGATGAAAGATGCACGAGGATCGATGGCATCCAAGTGATACGACACTCTCATCCTCCAGACGGGATAAAACTCCTTTGTACATGCGGGGAGTCTAAGTGGCGATATCTCATAATCCAGCTCCATGCTTCTGACACCGGTGGCAGGATACTACTCAAGGTGTGAACCTTTTTGATGAGCAACCTCGCTCTGATACCACTTGAAAGTCCACCTAGTGTCAACTATGTGCACCTATGGGGGGGGGGAATAGGTGACGTGTAGCGCTTTTGCGGAATTTATAATAGTACCTGCACAATAAAGATAAACAGCACAGCACACAGAAAACACAGGCAATTTATAGTGGTTCCCCGACTTGGGTACATCCACTTTCCCCCTTCGACCTATCTCCTAACACGGGACGACTCGGTCACTTCTCCAACAGGATTGAAATCCAATCCTTGCACTATCGGAAGGAACCCTTCCACACGTAGGTGTCAAAACTCCCACAAACCGGGTTGCACCCAACCCTTACAACACGGAACAAATGTTCCTTTACAACAAAATTAAAATAGAATGTACACAAGATACAAACTTCGTTTGGAGACTACGGTGTTCCTCTTCGTTCGACGACGTGTTCGTGAAGTCAACGAAGAGTCTACAACCCTAGATCTCTCTTGGAGAGGATCTCCCCGGAACCGGCGGCGGCAATACAAACGGCGGCTTGGTTCGGGATCGGCGACGACGACGATGTGCGGCTGCACTTCTTTAGAGATCCAAACTTCGTAGCGAAGCTAGCTAGGTCTACCAACGGTCACACTAGGATCAATCGTCTCGATCGATTCGGATGGGGAAGACTTTCCCGATCTACAAATCGAGAGACAAGAGATCTCCGGTTAGACACGTGAGACGCTGAGCTTAGCTAAGCTTCTATCGACCGGAGATCTGGAAGAAACCACGATCAACCGGCGAACAACTTGACGCGAGCGGCGGCGACGGCGGAGCGGAAGCGGCGATCTAGGTCAAATCGCGGCTCGCGTATTTTCTTATCTTCTTCGCTAATTTTACTGTTCAAAAATACCCATGTATTTATACACTGTAGGCACTTACAATATGACTGTTGTGGGTCCCACATGTAGAAACCCGAAAACCGGTTCAAAATAGTCCAGCTGCAGAATCCGGTCCAGCAGCATCCCGAGAAATCGCCAAGTAAAATTCGTCGAGAATCATTGGTGATTCTCGACGAATCGGCGAGAATCAGTTAATGATTCTCGACGATTCGTCGAGAATCACTAGTGATTCTCGACGATTCACTTGTCGATTCTCAACGAATGTAACTTGGTTTTCATGATCTGCTCAACGATGGGTTCGGCGAGAATCATTAGTGATTCTCGCCGAATCTTACTTGACACCGTTTTGAGGTAGCCGAAAGGAGTCGGCGAGAATCACTAGTGATTCTCGCCGAATCGGCGAGAATCACTTGGTGATTCTCGTCGAATTATACTTAGACGAATTTTCGTCTTTCCACCCAAGAGCTGCTCCTTGACTCATCCTTGCTCCTTGTCTTCTCTTGCATAAACATGGCCCTGTACTTGAAAGTAAGTGCACTCCAATAGAGAGAGTACACGTAGGCCAACACACTGATCTGCTCAACGAGGGATTACGTCGTGCAGACCCGTGTATATTGACCTACTGCACCCTGACATTGGTGTGCACTTAGCGTGGAAGAACTGCAAGCACAACTTAAGAGGTTTTGTCAAATACATTGTGAATTCATCTTAGCTTGACAGGTGGCTTCCTCAAATCCAGGTAATTGTGGATACAATACCCAACAAAACCACCGTCCGCTAAGTCCGCAAGTACTTAGCCGGTTCCAAAGATCAACCCGCCAGGGGCAAGGCAACTTTGGCGAACCCTCATCAGTCCGCCCAAGCTATGCGGACAAGGCATCAGCCCACAAAGCCTTCAACCACTGCAGGACAACAACCCCCTTCAGTGATTGTCCGCACAAACCAGAGGCAGTCTGCATAGAACAAGACCCAAGCCTTCATCCGCCACAAGTCCACGACAAAAGGCAGAGTTAGCAACAGTCCGCCCGACCAATAGCGGACTTGGCGGATACTGCGGACACCCTGGTCTTGGCACAGAGTGCGACCAAGTCCAGAACCACCAAAGGCCTAATGCGAGCATGGCGGACATAGCTCCGTCTGCCAAACATCCTAGCAACACAGACCGCCAATACTCCACCAAGGAGAAGCAATCCGCAAGCTACTCGCGCACTTGCCCAATGCAACGGCCACCTGCCGGACTCCACACAACAGTCCACCATAGACCTCCACAGCAGTGCACCTGCTGTACCACCGGAGCTTAGCAAGGCCACAGCCAAGCTCTAAGCCCAGTCCGCAACAGCACACACCGCGGACACGCCAGTCCGCAAGCTTCCCGCGGACATGAGCCAAACCGCCGGTAATCACAAGCTTGCAACACGGCCACTGAGCAAAGTACACAAGTCCGCAAGCCTTTATCCGCTCAGGCCTCTCCTTGGCTAAACCAATCAGCCAATGCCTTATCCGCAGATAACAGGCCGCCCAAGCCGCGGACTTAATCCGCACAACCCGCTCAGAAGAATAGCCAGCTTCCACTAGACCTAACATCAGGCCGCATAACAGTAGTCCGCCCAGTCCGCCTAGTCCGCTGATGCTGTCCGCTCAGGCCGCCCGACCTGCCCATTAACCACTTCCACTTCACAATTTTCAACACTCCCCCTTGAAGTGAGAAGTGATGATCAATCCCAGCAAGCCGCGCAACCGCTCAAAGGGCCCCTTCGACAGTGGCTTCGTGAAGATGTCAGCACGATTGTCTTCACTCCGAACATGCCCGACCAACAGAGATCCATCCAACACCTTCTCCAGTATGAAGTGATGATCGATCTCAATATGCTTGGTCCTGGCGTGACACACTGGATTGTTTACCAGCTTGAGAGCACTCTCATTGTCACCCCGGAGTAAAGTCGGCCCTTGCACTTCTTCATGAACATCCTCTATAAGCCTCCTCAACCAGATGGCTTCCCGAGCAGCCAAGGCCGAAGCCTTATACTCTGCCTCCGTAGTTGAGACGAACACCGAGTCCTGCTTCTTGCTATACCACGAGATGCTAGTTGAACCGCAAGTGAACACATAACCTGAAGTTGACCTCCGATCATCCGAATCACCGCCATAGTCAGCATCCGTGTACCCAAGCAAGGCAAAATCTGAGTCCCTTCTATAGAGAAGTCCCATTGTCAGAAGTTGACTTGACATACTTCAAGATGTGCTTCGCCGCCACTAGATGAGATTTCCTTGATTTAGCCATAAACCGACTTACTCGGCCAACAGCGTAAGCAATGTCTGGTCTTGCAATCGTCAGGTAGATCAAGCTCCCAACAAGAGCCCTAAACACCAAGGGATCATGAAGAACCCTTCCCTCATCTCGTCAAAGCTTCAGCCCATGTTCTATTGGAGTAGAGCAACTCTTCCATTCGCCCATGTTGAACCGCTTCACAATGCGATCTGCATATCCTCTTTGGCAAATGAGTATACCGCTCTTCTTCCTCTCCACTTCAAGACTGAGAAAGTGATGAAGCTCTCCCAAGTCTTTCATCTCGAAGCGTATAGCAAGCTCAGCCCTGAGCCTTGCTACTTCCCCCTCAGAATTCCCCGTGATGATCATGTCATCCACATACAGTAGGACCAAGACTTGAAGCTCCCCACTCTTCTTGACGAACAAGCTAGAGTCCGAGTTAGAGGCAAGATACCCGCAGAATTGCAAATACTCTGCTATCTTCACATACCAAGCTCTAGGAGCTTGCTTCAACCCATAGAGAGCCTTCCTGAGCTTGCAGACATAGTCCGGATGATCTTTAGAAACAAAACCAAGTGGCTGATCCATGAAAATGTCCTTGTCAATCTTTCTGCAAAGAAAGACATTCTTCACATCGAGTTGCCACAACCTCCATCCCTTGCTAGCAGCCAGGGCGATCACCACTCTAACTGAAGTCATCTTCGCAACCGGACTGAATGTCTCCTCATAGTCTTCTCCATACTGCTGTGAGAATCCTCGAGCAACCAGGCGAGCTTTGAACCTATCAATGCTCCCATCAGCCTTCTTCTTCAACTTATACACCCACTTGCAAGTAACCGGAGTAATGTCATCAACCTTGGGCACAAGCTCTCAGGTTTTATTCTTCTTCAGAGCATCAATGTAACACTCCCATCCGTTGCATGGCATATAACAGAAGGTCCAGCTGGAACCCGACGCCATATACCACAGACAGTCGGAAGGGTTACCAAATGAATACTCAAGCTATTTAATTAAGACTATACGTCCTACACAGTGCATTCTAGCGGAAGCTTTTAAAGTTGAAAGAACCCAAAACTTAAATCCATTAAATATGAATGTCCACAACACACTACAGGAATGAAACCCAAAAAACACTGAAAAGGTACATGGCCTTATGGCCTTACAAATGTTCACTTAATAAAACATGTCTTACATACATCGGCTCGCAGGCCGGCCACACATGATAAAAGTAAAAAACAACTATTATACGGCCTTCTAGGGCCAGAACAGCAACATGGGCTCCAGCCCACTATTTGGCACTCGGCTCCGCAGCACCTGCAAGCACATACCACCGCACGGTGGCAAACAAAGCAACGGTCAGCTAAAAGCCGACCAAATTATAACGACCACGCCCCTAACTCGGGATGGTTGTGCTCTTTCCCTGCATATCATTAGCCCAATAAAATAATAAAGCGCAACTATACTATGCCACAGGTGTAGGCTCGCACGGCCAAACACCCCGTGCACTCAGGGCACATTAACGGTGAATCCTGACATATCAGTGTCTTCACCACCATCCCAAAGATGGCAACCAAGTGAGCATTTAGCCTTTCTGACCACCGTCTAAGGCTCCCGACTATGCCAACGGACAGTGCCCTTTTCGGATTTCTCGCACCGTTCCACATAGCCTAGGTCCAATTCCACTTGCCCGTTGCTCACGCCGCATATATAATTTAAGTTCTACGCGCGGGCCAAGCTTCTCTCGGATCCCAAAATTTTCCAAACAATCACATAACCCAGTTATGTTTAAGGTCGGTTCCCAGACCGCCAAGTTAGCAGAACACGTTTCCGCTCAGTTTTTCGGGTGCTCCTTGAAGCTAACCTCCAAGGATCCCTGCTGCAATCTACCGCGTAGAAACCCGAAAACCCAAAGCACGGAGTCTTCTCCGGCAAATCATAACAAATGCAACATCACCGATCCAGACAGTACACGTCCGGGTAGGCTTCACACACAATGTCTATGCTCGTACTTACGATTCCGGACTCTATATGCAACACAAGGGGGACTATTCACATCAACCCCAAGGAACACCACGCACTCACCGCACACTCGCGGGAGCGGGATTCCCTATGCAGAAAGAAAGAGCTTCACATGCTCAAGTAGAGAATCGTTACCCTTGTAGTCCGTTTCGGCGCCATGGAAAAACTACACGGATGGAAGTTTTTGCAACGAACTTTCCCCCACGGATCCGCTCTCAGATTTCGAAACGGTGCTCCGATGCTCCGCCGGCGGCCGGAATCCCTTCCTTCTTCCTCCTCTTTCCAACTCCTTGAGAGAGAGAAAGGTGGAAGAGAAATGAAGGATTAACTCCCCTATTCCCGGCCTTAACAGAGCAGGAAACCATCTGGGCCGTTGGATCTTAATTAAAGAAAATGAACGGCTTAGATCCGCTCGAAAATCTCCAGACCTGGGCCGAACACGGCTTGGTACACGGCCGTGTCCCAGGCCGTGTGCCTCGATCCAGGCACGATCGTCGAATTGAGAAACGACACACGGGCAAAGACATGCCCGTGTCTCACCTGACATGCCCGTGTTAGGTTCCTCTACACGCCCGTGTCCGGGGGCGTGTCACGCATAACCGCCACGCTAACAGACACGACCCAACTACACACGGGTACTGACACGGGTAGGCACACGCCCGTGTCCAATGACACGCCCGTGTCATCTAGCCGTGTTCCTGGTCATGTTCTTCTCGGGATGAAAACGGCCAAAAATCACCAGCCAGACACGGCTTTGGACACACCCGTGTCCTAGGCCGTGTACCCCTATAAGGCACCAAAATTCCCTTTTTCATGACCGACCCAAATACAATTTTCGGTGCGTTACAAATCTCCCCCACTTAAGGAATTTCGTCCCGAAATTAAACAAAGGTACACAAACCTAAATGATACCTAAGTGGAATAACTCGGGGTATTCCTCCAACATAGCTTGCTCTTGCTCCTAAGAAAGCTCTACACGTCCTCAATTGTCCCAACGGACTTTAACCATACCGATATCCTTGTTGCGGAGTCGCTTGACTGCAACATCTTCAATACGTACTGGCTTGACCCTTGTGGTCAACTCATAATCAACTGGTACTTGATTATCCACAATGATCTGCGAAGGCTCTTGCACCCCCTTATGCAACACCGACACGTGGAACACATCATGCAGCCCACTCAATTCCACCGACAGCTTCAATCTATACGCCGCCTCGCCAACACGCTCCAGGATTTCAAATGGTCCAAGGTATCTCGGACTCAGCTTCTTCAAGCGTCGAACCCGCGATAGACCCTTGAACGGCTTGATTTTTTTGATACACCATGTCGCCAACATTGAACTCCACGTTCCTATGCTTGGCGTTATAGTACTTTGACTGTCTATCCTGAGCGATCTTTAACCTTTCCTGAATTGTCCACACCATTGAAGTGACGTCTTCCACCGCTTGGCGTTTATACAACTTCGATTTGCCTGCCTCCAACCAAGACAACGGCGTACGACACTTTCTCCCGTACAAGGTTTCGGAAGGTGTCATTCCAATACCTATCTGAAAGTTGTTGTTGTACGCAAACTCCAACATGTACAGGTGATCCTCCCAATGCTTTCCGAAATCTAGGACGCACATGCGAAGCATGTCCTCCATAGTCCTATTGACCCTCTCAGTTTGGCCATCCGTCTGCGGGTGAAAGGTTGTGTTGAAACTCAGTTTAGTTCCCAACATACTATGCACCAACCTCCAACCCTTCGACGTAAAGCGTCCATCTCAGTCACTATCAATACTGCAGGGCACACCATGCAATCGTACAATATTCTCCACGTAGAATTTGGCTAACTTTTCCACCAGATCTTCCTTCCTTTTCGGAATAACGTGTGACACCTTTGTCAACCTATCTACGATCACCCAAACGGCGTCGTTTCCCTTTTGCGACTTCGGCAAGCCATGCACAAAATCCATAGATATGTCGTCGAATTTCCATTCTGGGATATGTAGGGATTTCAAGAAACCTCCGGGTTTCTGGTATTCCGCTTTCACCAATGCACAAGTACAGCACTTGGCCACATAAAGTGCTACATCCTTTTTCAAACTCGGCCACCAAAATAATGTTTTCATGTCTCTATGCATCTTCGTGCTTCCCGGGTGGATTGAGTACTTGGTATGATGAGCCTCATACATCAACTCCTCCCGAAGATTAACCACACTAGGAATGCATAGGCGACCGTCCTTCCTTAGCAACCCATCCTCAACAGCAAACTGGGAATTTGACTCATCCAAAGATTCTTCCAAGATATATTTCATGCTGTTATCCGGAACCAAAGCCCGCCGAACTCTATCAGCTAGGTCACACTGCACCTCTGTCCAAAATAGTTTCGGCTCAATACTAGATTGCTTGTCGACGTAAGATATCTCCAAAGCCTCCAACTCATGGACCAATCTCTCATCATGTACCGATAACCAGTTGGCTTGTGCGGGAATCTTACGACTCAACGCATCCGCCACTGCATTTCCCTTCACAGGCACATAATGAATCTTGAAAGTGTAGTCCCCTAAGAACTCCATCCACCTCTACTGCCTTATGTTCAGATCCTTTTGGTCCAACAGGTACTTCAAGCTCTTATGATCAGTGTAAATATCGGCCTTTACACCGTACAGGTAGTGCCTCCAAAGCTTTAGAGCAAATATCACGACCGCTAACTCTAAGTCGTGGAACGGATAATTCCTCTCATGAACCTTCAGTTGTCGTGAACCATAGGCTATCACTCACCCATGTTGTAGCAGAACACAGCTCAAACCAGTACCCGAAGCATCACTATAGATCTCGAACCCTTCGGTTCCACTTGGCGAACATAAAATAGGCACCGTGGTCAACCGCCTCTTCAACTCTTCAAAAGCTCGTTCGCACTCTGGAGTCCACACAAACTTCAGATCCTTCCTAGTCAATGTCGAGAGTGGTAGCGCTATCCGTACGAAGTTCTCTACGAAGCACCTGTAGTATCCAACAAGCCCCAGAAAACTCCGGACCTCTGCCACTGTAGTCAAAGCAGGCCACTCTCGTATTGCCACTATCTTCGCCGGATCCACAGCTATCCCCTCTCCACTAACAACATGACCAAGGAATGCTATCGAGGATAACCAGAATTCACACTTGGAGAACTTAGCATACAACTGATTCCTCCTCAACGTCTCCAACACCATGTGAAGATGATTGCAGTGATCCTCCTCTCACCGCGAGTACAGCAGGATATCATCGATGAATACTATCACGAAATGATCCAGGTACTCTCTGAACGTCCTGTTCATCAGATCCATAAACACGGATGACGCATTCGTCAACCCAAACGGCATGACCGTGAACTCGTAATGCCCAAACCGCATACTGAATGCTGTCTTTGGGATGTCGCTCTCCCTTATCCTAAACTGGTAGTATCGGGATTTCAGATCTAACTTCGAATATACCGTTGACCCAACCAACTGATCAAACAGATCGTCAATCCTCGGAATTGGATACTTATTCTTCTCCGTAAGCTTGTTCAATTCCCGATAGTCGATACAAAGCCGCAAGCTCTCATCTTTCTTCTTAAGAAAGAGAACGGGTGCGCTCCAAGGCGACGAACTTGGACGCACATAACCTTGCTCTAGCAACTCTTGCAGTTGTACCTTCAACTCTGTCATCTCTCTTGGCGCTATCCGATATGGAGAGCGTGATATCGGTTTGCCACCCGGTACCAGCTCAATGATAAAATCAATCTCCCGCTAAGGAGGGGCTCCTGGGAGATCATCTGGGAACATATCAGGATACTCAGACACAACTAGGATGCTATCCAAACTAAGCTTAGGCGTAGAAGTCTGCACTAATGTGACAAATAGCTTTGCCCCAGACCGAGCTGCCTTGATCACCTGAAGGGCCGACATAAAGATCTTACCCGACCCCTTCATGCCCGCGAAAGTCGCCTCATGACTAGCTCTCAACTGACCCACTAGCAACTTCGATCAACGTATGCATGCTGCTCCGAGAGCCTGACCATACTAAAGATCACGTTGAACTCTCCTAGCGGTAGTAACAACGCTTGCAAATCAAACTTTTGACTCACAATCCAGACCTAAACGCAATAGATTCTATCTGCGCGCATTGAGCACTACTAGTCAACAACACATCCATTATGTCTTTTGCCATCGGAAGATGTACTCTGACGTGCAATACAATTCATTTGGGCAAACAGAGACGCAAAGCCCCCTTTAACGAATGGTGATCCCGTCGGATAAACGAAATTCAGAACAAAGCTTAGCACAAGTGGTTCTAGGCTAACATGCACAAAGGCAACAAGTGTCTAAAGCTAAATGCTAGAATTTTAAACCTTACCTGTCACCACGACCGCGTGCTTTCTGGCCTCTTGCTGACCCATCCTGTACACATTAGGCTTCCTCTCAGACATAAAGCGTCTGTTCCAACAGCTACGGGCAAAATGCCCCACTTTTCCGCAGATATAGCAAGCTCCTGGGACTCGACTTGTAATTGCTCCCGACGCATCAGCCGAAGGGGCTGAGTTCGAAGTCCTCTGCTTCTTGTTCCATCTGCGGAATCCTGACTTAGAACTAGGCACTTTGTACTCTGCCTTCTTTTCTCCTGAGTTCTTACCTGCTCCTGACATAGCTTCCTTAATCTTCTGAGCACATTCCAAACATTCTCGGGCAAAGTGCCCTTTCTTGCCACAAGCTCGATAGTTGTACATAATTTTTCTAGTCCCAGCCTTAGCCCCCTCTTTGGACGTTCTGCGGGATGCAGTCCTCCTAAGATTTGCAGAGTTCGATACCCCACTCACTGGCATCGGGTGAATCCTCCCCAAATCTACTTCCAACTATCTAGCCGACTCCACCAGGGCTCGGAATCCCAATAGTTTTGGTCCTACCAGTAGGATTCACAGCTCACCACGCAGCCCATTATAGAATCTATCAACTATAGACTGTTCATTCTCCATTTCAAAGCATGGGTAACGGCTTATGAAAAGGAACGCCTGCAAATACTCATCGACTAAGTGCGTACCCTGCACTAAGGACATGTTCAACTGCTGGCCTGCTGACCTTCTTAAAGTCCTTTGATCCAACACACCACCCGACATTGAAGTCATCTCAGGGACAAAGGGTTGCACATTACTTCCCTGTTGTGCACTAGTCACAGCGAGCACTACTTCAACAATTCTTCTTATGGTTTCAAACGATGGAGGGATCTCAAGCACGACGCTGGGTACAAAATAATCCTTAGAAACCAGATGTTCTGTCGTCTCTGCGCCACTCCCGGTCACCTATAGTCGTACAAAATACCAATAAGTGACTAAAAAAAATTGCAAAAAGCAACTATAGGAACACGCAGATTCCTCAAAACAATTATATTTTTCATTCCTAAGTGGACATTCATGGGTTCTTTTTGATGTTATAATGATGACGCACACATGTGCTCACCACCCCTTAAAAGAATTCGCCCATGAATTCATTTAAGCCTGACCGTAACCAGAAGTCTGATATCAAATTGTAACACCCCCATCCGTCGCATGGCATATAACAGAAGGTCCAGCTGGAACCCGACGCCATATACCACAGACAGTCGGAAGGGTTACCAAATGAATACTCAAACTATCTAATTAAGACTACACGTCCTACATAGAGCATTCTAGCGGAAGCTTTTAAAGTTGAAAGAACCCAAAACTTAAATCCATTAGATATGAATGTCCACAACACACTACAGGAATGAAACTCAAAACACACTGAAAAGGTGCATGGCCTTATGGCCTTACAAATGTTCACTTAATAAAACATGTCTTACATACATCGGCTCGCAGGCCGGCCACACATGATAATAGTAAAAAAACAACTATTCTACGACCTTCTAGGGCCAGCACAGCAACATGGGCTCCAGCCCGCTATTTGGCACTCGGCTCCGCAGCACCTGCAAGCACATACCACCACACGGTGGCAAACAAAACAACGGTCAGCTAAAAGCCGACCAAATTATAACGACCCCTCCCCTAACTCGGGACGGCGGTGCTCTTTCCCTACATATCATTAGCCCAATAAAATAATAAAGCGCTACTATACTATGCCACAGGTGTAGGCTCACACGGCCAAACACCTCGTGCACTCAGGGAACATTAACGGTGAATCCTGACATATCAATGTCTTCACCACCATCCCAAAGAAGGCAACCAAGTGAGCATTTAGCCTTTCTGACTACCGTCTAAGGCTCCCGACTATGCCAACGGCCAGTGCCCTTTTCGGATTTCTCGCACCGTTCCATATAGCCTAGGTCCAATTCCACTTGCCCGTTGCTCACGCCGCATATACAATTTAAGTTCTACGCGCGGGCCAAGCTTCTCTCGGATCCCAAAATTTTCCAAACAATCACATAACCCAGTTATGTTTAAGGTCGGTTCCCAGACCGCCAAGTTAGCAGAACACGTTTCCGCTCAGGTTTCCGGGTGTGCCTTGAAGCTAACCTCCAAGGATCCCTGTTGCAATCTACCGCGTAGAAACCCGAAAACCCAAAGCACGGAGTCTTCTCCGGCAAATCATAACAAATGCAACATCACCGATCCAGACGGTACACATCCGGGTAGGCTTCACACACAATGCCTATGCCCGTACTTACGATTCCGGACTCTATATGCAACACAAGGGGGACTATTCACATCAACCCCAAGGAACACCACGCACTCACCACACACTTGCAGGAGCGGGACTCCCTATGCAGAGAGAAAGAGCTTCACATGCTCAAGTAGAGAATCGTTACCCTTGTAGTCTGTTTCGGCGCCATGGAAAAACTACATGGATGGAAGTCTTTGCAAGGAACTTTCCCCCACGGATCCGCTCTCAGATTTCGAAACGGTGCTCCGATGCTCCGCCGGCAGCCAGAATCCCTTCCTTCTTCCTCCTCTTTCCAACTCCTTGAGAGAGAGAAAGGTGGAAGAGAAATGAAAGATTAACTCCCCTATTCCCGGCCTTAACAGAGCCGGAAACCATCTGGGCTGTTGGATCTTAATTAAAGAAAACGAACGGCTCAGATCCGCTCGAAAAACTCCAGACCTGGGCCGAACACGGCTTAGCACACGGCCGTGTCCCAGGCCGTGTGCCTCGATCCAGGCACGATTGTCGAACTGAGAAACGACACACGGGCAAAGACACACCCGTGTCTCACCTGACACGCCCGTGTTGGGTTCCTCGACACGCCCGTGTCCGGGGGCGTGTCACGCATAACCGCCACGCCAACAGACACGACCCAACTACATACGGGTACTAACACGGGTAGGCACACGCCCGTGTCCAATGACACGCCCATGTCATCTAGCCGTGTTCCTGGCCGTGTTCTTCTCGGGATGAAAACGGCCAAAAATCACCAGCCAGACACGGCGTTGGACACGCCCGTGTCCTAGGCCGTGTACCCCTATAAGGCACCAAAAATTCCCTTCTTCACGACCGACCCAAATACAATTTTTGGGGCGTTACAATCAATCTCTTCCTTCATGGCATCTTCCCACTCCTTAACTCCAGTGGCCTCGTTGAAGGTTGCAGGCTCTCGCTCATCCAGAGGACCCGCAAAGAAACAGGAGACAAAGCTCACTGTATTCCCATCACAGTACCGAGTAGGTGGCTTAATAACCCTCTTCGATCTCCGAAGGGTCGGCTCCTTGCTCACTGCTTCCGTTGCTTCTTCGGGCTCAACTCCTACTTGGGGCAAGCTTTGAGCAGTGCTCCCCCTGCTTCCTGAGCCAGAAGGCTCAGCCTCGGAGTTAGAAGCAACAGGAGCTGCTGGTGAAACATCAAGCTCCTCTTCCAAGCCTTCAACAGCCACCATCGGTGCTTCATCAACCTTGCTACTTCCGGTTAGCTCAACCGAGCCACCTCCATACGACATCAGCTCGTCAAAGACAACGTCTCTTGACACCACGAACTTCTTCGTCGCAGGATCCATGTATTTCCATCTCTTCTTTCGCTCATCGTAGCCAACAAAGACAAGCTTCCTTGCCTTTGCATCTAGCTTAGTCCATAAAGCATCCGGGACATGCACATAGCAGGTTGAACCGAACACCCTAAGGTGTCCCACACTCGGCTTCTCCTGCAGAAACAACTCAAAAGGAGTTTTCATGTTGATCGGGCTGAGTGGCATCTTGTTGATGACATAAGAAGCACAAGACATCCCCTCCGCCCAAAAGGACCTTGGAATGTCTTTCGCATGAAGCCAGCATTTGCAAGTCTCCGTCAAATGACGGATCTTCCGCTCCGCTACTCCATTTTGTTGTGGAGTGTGAGCACAAGTAAGCTCTCGTTGGATCCTGTGCTTCCTGCAGAAGTTAGAAAACTCGGAGGAGATAAACTCACCACCGTTGTCTGTTCTAAGCTTCTTGATCCGCAAGCCAAGCCTGTCTTCCACCAACTCCTTGAACTCCACAAACAAACGTAAGGCTTCTGACTTCTCCTTCAAGAAGTACACCCAAGTTTACCTTGAGTAGTCATCAATCAGGACAAGCATGTATCTACTTCCACCAAGGCTGGCAGTGACTATTGGTCCCATCAAGTCGCCATGAATGCACTCCAATGGATGCTTGCTCCTTGTTTGTGATTGATCAAACGGAAGGCGATGTGCCTTACCGTATTGACACCCCACGCAAACATGCCCGTCACCAGAGGAGGATAACTTAGGCAGACCCCTCACCAAACTTCTACTAGTCATAGCCTTCAACTTGTCCATGCCTACATGCCCCAGCCTCTCATGCCAGATAACAGCGCTATCATTGACTCTCATTCGATCAATATATGAATTGGTTGCAAGAACAAACAAGTTCTTAACCCTCCTTCCTATATGAGCAACATCAGCCTTAACTGCTGATACATTGCGAAGGAACTTCACGTCTGTTGGCCCAAACAGAACGTGATACCCAGTGTCCACCGTGGTTGTCACTGAGAAGAGGTTCTTCTTCATGCCCGGTACGTGATACACACTCCTTAACGTGAGCGGCCCCTGATCACTACCCAAAGACACAACCCCCTCTTTTTCTACTGCATAAACAGTATTATCAGCAGTGATAATAGCTTCATTACCTGAGTATGCTTGCATGGAGGAGAACTTCGACTTGTCTCCGGTGAGGTGATGACCACACCCGGAGTCCACGATCCACTTGCTGTTGAAGTCCTCAGCAGACAAGGCACGGACACAAGTGCCCGTCATGAAAGCTCCGCCCCATTCTGCTTCCTCACTTCTCGAGCAAGCTTCCTCCTTTCCTGCAGCATGCTCAGGCTGCAGTTTGACCTTGTAGTACCGCTTGAAGTGCCCTCGCTGATGACACCGGTAGCACTTCAAGTTCTTCTTCCAGTCCTTAGGAGCATTGCTCCTCTCCGGCTGATAAGACGTTGAAGGCTCCTTCTCACCAGCGACCTGCTTCTTCTTCTTCTTCTTCTCTTCCCATCATTTCTTCTTGCCTGAGAAGAGAGCTTCACTGCCTTCCTGATTGATATTAACTCCAGCCATCTGCCTTGCCAAGCTCTCCTGCGATGCAAGCAGATTCTCAAGCTCCAGCAGAGACGACTGAGTAGCCCAACCTTGAACAGATGTCACAAAGGCCACATACTCCTTCCGCAAGCCGCGGATAATGTGCCTTTTCATCTTAGCCTCAGAGATAGGCTCATCAGGATCAAGTGCCGACAGCTCAGCACACAAGCTCGTCATCTTTAAGAAGTATTTCGAGATGGAAAGGTCTGCTTGAGTTGTCCTAGCCAACTCATTCTCCAGAAACTGAAGTCGCGCCACATTCTTCCTATTGAACAATTCATCAATAGTTGTCCAAATATCAGCAGCCGACTCACATCCAATGATGTGATCAAACAGTTCTGGTGACACGGCCCTCTTGAGAATAAACTCTGCCTTAGCATTTGTCTTTCTTCAGAGCCTAACCTGCTCAGCAGTACCGAACGCAGCTGTCACTTCCTGTCTGTCGTCACCACCGACGACCTCCCATAGCTCCTTACCCAGAAGATAACTCTTCATGCACGACTTCCACGTCTTGCAGTTAGTCGGCGTTAAGAGTTCAATGTCAAGACCTCTTGCATAACTTCCTTCCATTGCAACAACCGTTGGTTAGCAACCTTTCAGAAGCTCCGAGCAACAACACAGGTTGATCACCACTCAAGCACAGAGTAACAACACTGGTTGACCACCGCTCACGCAACTGAACCTCCCTCTGATACCATGTTGAAATTTCTCAAAGTGGTCAGCAAGGTAGCCCAAACCAAATTAATATTCTCGGCACTATCCAGTTCACACTCTGATCTTGCGGAAACCCAAGGAACAAGGTTTACACCAACAAACAATGGAAGCACAAGCAGATCTTTTATACATTTCACTTCTTTACAAGGCGAGGTATACGTAGCAAGACATGATTTCGCTAGTACACAAGCTATAACAGAAAGCATCAAAAAACAAGCCGGGCGGACAGTAATGGAAACCGCCGAAACCGCCGAAGTTGCCAAGTCCGCCAAACCTGCCCGAGCTATAGCTGCAACACGCCGAATAAACACGGAGTCCATCGAAGCCGCGAGGTCGCGCGGACACACCATTATTCGCCTCCTGCTGATGAACTGAGGAACAGACCGCCTACCCGCCTGAGACCGGCAGACAGGTTATTGGAACTGGCAAAGTTGAAGCAGAGAACTGACACGCCGCTGAGTGCCCTGCGGAGACCGCACACTTCCAAGTACTTGACCGAAGTCAAAGCCAAACTCTTGTCTCCTTGAAGCTACCCGCGCGACCGGCACACAGCAACAGTTAACTCTGAATCAATCCGCGCGGACAGAAAACTGAGACCGCAGCACCTTACCGAACCCAACTTACTGTTCACTCAGTTACTGTAGACGTGTCGGGGGGGTCCTATTTATAGGCGAGGTGAGGAGTATGGTCATCGCCCTAGAGATAGAGACACCGCCCTAGCCCACGCGCTAGCAAAACCACCGTCCGCTAAGTCCGCAAGTACTTAGCCGGTTCCAAGGATCAACCCGCCAGGAGCAAGGCAACTTTGGCGAACCCTCATCAGTCTGCCCAAGCTATGAGGACAAGGCATCAGCCCGCAAAGCCTTCAACCACTGCAGGACAGCAACCACCTTCAGTGACTGTCCGCACAAACCAGAGGCAGTCCGCATAGAATAAGCCTCAAGCCTCCATCCGCCACAAGTCCACGACCAAAGGCAGAGTTAGCAACAGTCTGCCCGGTCAACAGTGGACTTGGCGGATACTGCGGACACCCTGGTCTTGGCACAGAGTGTGACCAAGTCTAGAACCACCAAAGGCCTAATGCGAGCATGGCGGACATAGCTCCGTCCTCCAAACATCCTAGCAACACAGACCGCCAACACTCCACCAAGGAGAAGCAATCCGCAAGCTACTCACGCACCTGCCCAATGCAACGGCCACCTGTCGGACTCCACACACCAGTCCGCCATAGACCTCCATAGCAGTGCACCTGCTGTACCACCAAAGCTTAGTAAGGCCACAGCCAAGCTCTAAGCCCAGTCCGCAACAGCACACACCGCGGACACGCCAGTCCGCAAGCTTCCCGCGGACATGAGCCAAACCGCCGGTAAGCACAAGCTTGCAACACGGCCACTGAGCAAAGTACACCAGTCTGCAAGCCTTTATCCGCTCAGGCCGCTCCTTGGCTAAACCAATCAGCCATCTCCCTATCCGCAGATAACAGGCCGCCCAAGCCGCGGACTAAATCCGCACAACCCGCTCAGAAGAACAGCCAGCTTCCACTAGACCTAACACCAGGCCGCATAATAGCAGTCCGCCCAGTCCGCCTAGTCTGCCGATGCTGTCCGCTCAGGCCGCCCGGCCTGCCCATCTACCACTTGCACTTCACAATTTTCAACACAATTGAAGGAAATTTTTTTCATAAAAATGTAATAAAAATAGATTGAAACTAAACCTAAAGCCCGCTGTAAGAGAAGATGTGAGTGGGTTGTAAGAGAAGATGTACATCGGTTAATTGAAGTACTCATTTAGGCATTACATCAAGTATGTGGAAGACAGATATTTGAAGAAAATTAATTGAAGTTTAAGAAAATTAACTCAGCGTAACTGAAACCAGAGAAATCAGAGAAATTACCAGATCTGTTGAGGAGCAGAGTGATACCGTAAGCAGGATAGAAAATACTGTTGGAGTTACCATTGTGATCTGGAAGTGATCAAACATGTAATCTCACTGCCAACGCGATATGGGCCTGCAGGGTCGCACATAAGAGATGTGGAGAAGTTGGATGATTGACTGTGTTGGTAAAGGTTGCCAATCACCGACCTGAATGGGGTTGTGGGCAAAGTGTTGCCTTAAAGAATCATCGGGTTGTGCAAATGTTGCCTTGGAGGGCTAGTAAGGATTGTCGTCCGAGGGTCGATAACATTCGTCGAGAATCGTCTTTCTGATTCCCGTCGATCGGCGAGAATCGTCTCTCTGATTCTCGCCGATCGTCGAGAATCATCGAGAATCAATATGCTGATTCTCGACGATCGACGACTTCGACATGTTTCGTCGACCGCGGCTCGACGGTCGACGAGATTTGACGTGTATCATCAAGTGAGGCTCGACGATCGGCGAGAATCGTCGAGTATTGTACTCTGATTCTCGCCGATCCATGGTGATGCTCGCTGATCGATTCTCGCCGATTCTCGCCGATTCTCACCGACTGATATTCACCGATTCTGGTACCCTATTTTCGGGTGGTCTGCGGATAGCGATAAACCTAGGTTTATTTATACCTTTAGTATAAATATAACACTTAGGGTTTTTCGGGATATATCTTTGATCGAATCGAACCCGACGGAAGAGTTCCGCGATCGTTCCGCCGATCCCGATCCCGCCGCCGGAAGAGTTCCGCCGCCGTGTTTGCTCCGTCGACCACCTTCTCTCCGGCGATCGTCGCTGGCGCTGCAATCCCAGGCGCGGACCTAGCAGTCCGTGGGAAAGCAAGGTGCGGTCTCTCTCCTCTCCGATAATCCGTG
The DNA here is from genome assembly GCA_039583875.1 of Platanthera guangdongensis. Lineage (NCBI taxonomy): Eukaryota > Viridiplantae > Streptophyta > Magnoliopsida > Asparagales > Orchidaceae > Platanthera > Platanthera guangdongensis. Next base: position 23,588,036 of record CM077163.1, read on the forward strand.
TGACGGATAGCTCGGCGTTCTCCCGCTCGTGTGGACTTCTGCAGAAACGTGGATATTATTCCACGTAGAACTCGCCACTAGTAAGAAGACAAAGTTTGGAGCATCTCCGTTGAGTTGTGACTCAACGCCACCGAGGTAATTTTTGCCGAGTTTTGCTAACTTCTTGATTCAACGTTCATGACCCGATCCACATCTCTTTGGGTTTTTCTTGATGTTTTTCCTTTCCGCTGTGTGCACAAGCGTTGTGCCATCGTTATAGAGAAACCCAACAGTGGTATCAGAGCCAGGTTCGGCCATAATCGTTGTATTGGAAGTTTGTTATTCCAGTACGTGTAAACCTAGGGATTTAGAAGTGTCTTTAATGTCTAGATTTAGTCTTAGTTCCCCGCCAAGAACCTCTGAAATTGCGTGGAATTTCTAATTGTTAGAAATTGTGATCTCCTTACCAGTAACCATCCCTCGATTTTGTTTTGGATTTTGAATCCAACATAGAGAGATGAGCTTGTCTACTGCTCTAAGTTGAGTTGTCATTGCCTTTGTCCAATGCATGTAAATCTGAGGATTTGGAAGTTTCCGGATGTTCAGATTTAGCCCTTTCTTCTATCAAATGTTGATGGTGTCAGGATGTGCACATAAGGGATGCATGTGGTTTTAGTAGAATTGTTTTTCTTTGGATGTGCACATTGATCAAATGTTGATCATGGTTAATTGTTAACCTATAATTGAAAATCCCTTCATCTAATATTAAGTGTTCGGATGCCTTCCGATGGATGACACTCTTCCTGCCTCGATCGATGAAGTGTGGGCTTGCCAAAGCAAGGTGCATTAATCTATCTTGGTAAGGGTGCGAGCGGATAATTGTGATATCCCACTGTCGACATCGGGTCCAGCTTAACTAGGTGACCTCAAAGGTTGAGTGCCTAGAGGCATAGGGTTGGCATGCACCATATGATGGATGCGAATAAGGAGTTATTCACCAACCATACAAGAATTGCATGAGGATGCAATTGGCAAGCGTTGCCTACCTAAATAATCGCATTGTGAGAGGAACGCCAAAGCGGACTCATAGTGTTGGTGAAATACGGATCTTGTCCACTAAGAGAGTAGCTCGCATGAACTCTTTGAATTGTTAGTGAGGGCTATCATTTCGAACAAAATAGTGGGAGTATTTTAATTGAAGTCCAAATTAAAATAAATTGTATTTGAAATTTTGGTACTGATTTTATTCTGCATAAATTCTTGTAGAATTCCATGGCAAGTGTTTCACACTCCACGTTGTCTCTGAGAGCCATCCTTGAGAAGGATAAGCTCAGTGGGACAAATTACATGGACTGGTACAGGAACCTGAGAATTATTCTCAGGCAAGAGCGAAAGCTCTATGTCTTGGAAGAAGAAGCCCCCGAGGTGCCGACCGGGAACTCTTCCCGTGCTGAGAAAGATACTTATAAGAAGTATACTGACGATGCTTTAGATGTCGAATGCCTTATGCTTGTCACTATGAACTCTGAGCTTCAGAAGCAACATGAGAACATGGGGTGCAAGGAGATTGACGAGCATCTCAAGAAAATGTTTCAAGGGCAGGCTCGTCAAGAGAGGTTCGACATCACAAAAGCGTTGTTTCAGTGCAAGATGGGAGTTCGAGACTCAGTAGGGACTTACGTACTCAAGATGATTGGGTATATAGAGAATCTTGAAAGGCTGGGTTTTCCTCTTGGTCAAGAGTTGGCCACGGATCTGATCCTGCAATCGTTGTCGGACAGTTATGAGCAGTTCGTCTTGAACTACAACATGAATGAAATAGACAAGACACTGCCCGAACTCCTAGGCATGTTGAGAACTGCCGAAATCAATATGAAGAAGGTCAAGCCTGCCAGCCCCATACCGATGGTGCATAAGGGCAAGGGCAAGGCCAAGGGCTCTAAGAAGATGAAGGTGGGACCTAAGTCATACCTTGAGCCCAAGTCTTCAGCACTGATGAAAAAGAAAAGCACGATGAAGGAAGGGAAATGCCACCACTGTGGCAAGGCTGGTCATTGGAGGAGGAACTGTCCTTCGTACATTGAGGGTCTGCAGAAATTGAGGGGAGGTATGACTTCCGCTTCAAATGTTTACGTTATAGAGATAAACCTTTCTGCTCCTTCATCTTGGGTATTGGATACCGGATGTGGTTCTCACATTTGTACAAATGTGCAGGAACTGGGAAGGAGAAGATTGTTGAGTAAAGGGGAGGTGGACTTCCGTGTCGGCAATAGAGCAAGAGTTGCTGCTGTAGCCGTAGGGGTTTATCGTCTTTCTTTGCCCAGTGGGCTTGTAATAGAACTTGATAATTGTTATTTTGTTCCGGCCATAACTAGAAACATTATATCTATTTCATGTTTGGACATGATTGGATTTTCTTTTATAATTAAGAACAATTGTTGTTCTATATTTAAGAATGATGTTTGTTATGATGTAGCTCAATTGTTTAATGGTCTTTATGTTTTGAACTTGGACCATCTGATCTGTAATGTAGAAAATAATAAAAGACTAAGAACAAATGACTCGAACCCTACATTTCTTTGGCATTGTCGTTTGGGTCATATCAACGAGAAGCGCATATCCAAGCTCCATAGAGATGGACTTTTGGACTCATTTGATTATGAATCATTTGAGCGATGCGAGTCTTGTTTGTTAGGCAAGATGACTAAAGCTCCTTTCACTGGTTATACTGAGATGGCTGAGGATCTCTTGGGTGTTGTACATAGTGATGTATGCGAACCCATGAGTTCTATGGCTAGAGGTGGGTATTTCTACTTTGTTACATTTACTGATGATTTCAGTAGATACGGATATGTGTATCTTATGAAGTGCAAATCCGAGACCTTTGAAAAGTTCAAAGAGTTCAAGAATGAAGTAGAAAACCAGTTGGGTAAAAGGGTTAAAGCACTCCGATCTGATCGAGGTGGCGAATACCTGAGTCATGAGTTCCATGATCATCTGAAAGAGTGTGGTATTGTATCACAGCTCACTCCACCTAGAACACCACAACATAATGGTGTGTCTGAGAGGAGAAATCGTACTCTGTTAGACATGGTACGTTCGATGATGAGTCATGCAGACTTGCATGTTTCCTTTTGGGGTTTTGCTTTAGAGACTGCTGCAATGACATTGAATCGCGCTCCAACGAAAATGGTTCTAAAGACACCATATGAGATATGGACTGGGAAGTGTCCTAGTATGTCGTTTATTAAAATTTGGGGTTGTGAGGCATACGTGAGGCGTCAAATACCTGACAAGCTGGAACTCAAATCGGATAAATGTTATCTGGTGGGATATCCTAAGGAAACGAAAGGGTATTACATTTACCTACCGTCTGAGGGCAAAGTGTTTGTCGCAAGGACTGGTGTCTTCTTGGAGAAAGAGTTCTTATCAAGAAAGACTGAAAAGGTAGAGCTTGAAGAAGTTCAAGAACCACATGTAGTGAATGAACCGGAATTGGATTCTGAGACAGGACTACAAGATGTTGTAGCTAGAGAACCTGCTCAGGGAACACAAGTCCTACGTAGATCTGGTAGACCGAGGTTTGAGCCTGAGAGATATGGATTTCTCGTGTCTCAAATAGGTAATGTGTTGCTTATGGATCATGATGATGAACTAGCAACCTACCATGAGGCTATGAATGGACCGGACTCCGACAAATGGCTTGAGGTTATGAAATCCGAAATGGACTCCATGTATGCAAACCAAGTTTGGAATTTGGTGGAACCACCTGAAGGGGTACGACCCATAGGGTGCAAGTGGGTCTTCAAGAAGAAGACCGACATGGATGGGAATGTACAGACATTCAAAGGGCGACTGGTGGCTAAGGGTTTCAAGCAAATTCATGGTATTGACTATGATGAGACCTTTTCCCCTGTTGTTATGGTGAAGTCCATTAGGATATTGCTTGCTATTGCTGCGTATTATGACTACGAGATCTGGCAGATGGATGTCAAAACGGCTTTCCTTAATGGAAACCTCCTTAAGGAAGTGTATATGACACAACCCGAGGGTTTTGTATCCCCAGATGAAGCCACTAAAATATGCAAGCTGAATAAGTCCATTTATGGACTGAAACAGGCCTCTCGAAGTTGGAATCTTCATTTTGATGAGAAAATCAAAGAGTTTGGTTTCATCAAGAATGAAGATGAGTCTTGTGTTTACAAGCGAATCAGTGGGAGCATTGTTGTCTTCCTGATATTGTATGTAGATGACATACTGTTGATTGGGAATGACATTCCTACCCTGAAAGTTGTTAAGAACAACCTAGGGAACTGCTTTTCAATGAAGGATTTGGGTGAAGCGACTTATATACTCGGTATTAAGATCTATAGAGATAGATCGAAGAAGTTGCTGGGTTTGACCCAGAGTACGTACATCGAAAAGGTGTTGAAGCGGTTCAACATGCTTGAGTCCAAGAAAGGATTTTTGCCCATGTCTCATGGTGTGAATCTCTCTAAGGACCAGTGTCCAAAATCTTGTGAAGATAAGGACCGCATGAAGTTGATTCCATATGCTTCGGCAATTGGATCAATCATGTACGCGATGTTATGTACTCGGCCCGATGTCTCCTTTGCTTTGAGCATGACTAGCAGGTATCAGTCAGACCCCGGTGAGTGTCACTGGATTGCAGTCAAGAATATCCTGAAGTACTTGATAAGGACTAAGGATGTGTTCTTGATGTATGGTGAAGAGGAAGAGCTCGTTGTAAGTGGTTACACAGATGCTAGCTTCCAAACTGATAGAGATGACTCCAAGTCTCAATCAGGTTTTGTGTTTTGCCTGAATGGAGGAGCTGTGAGCTGGAAGAGTTCCAAGCAAGAGACAGTTGCTGATTCTACAACAGAGGCCGAGTATATCGCAGCAGCTAATGCGGCGAAGGAGGCTGTATGGATTAGGAAATTCATCAGCGAGCTTGATGTAGTTCCTAGCATTGTTGGTCCTGTAGTTGTCTACTGTGATAACAATGGTGCAATTGCACAATCTAAGGAACCTAGATCTCATCAGCGCTCCAAGCACATACTTCGGCGGTTTCATCTTATTCGTGAGATTGTCGAACGAGGAGATGTAAACATTTGCAGAGTGCCGACTGAGGAAAATATTGCGGATCCGCTGACAAAGCCTCTCGCGCAGAGAAAGCATGATGGTCATACTAGATCGATGGGTATACGATACCTAAATGATCAACTCTAGCGAGAATCTTGTGGATTGCATGTAAACCTGTATTTTGTTGGCTATTTGTTCATATGATGAACTGTGTATCTAATATTTCTCTTACAATTAATTGCAAGTTCTTTTATTATGTCTTTTTCTATATGATAGTTAAATGTTAACATAATAGATACCCTTAGAATGTTCGCTTCCATGGGACATCAAGTACGTGACTTGAATGTGAGAGCCCATGATCTATTTGAAGCTTCATTCTTAAAGGTCCCTGGTCGAGTATCATCACAGAAGCTAAGGGTGATGATGGTACATGAAGACTAGCACGTGTGTTGACTGATGACCGGTTCTCACAGGTCATGATATTGTGATATCAAGTCATCACGTGGGTACTTGTTAGTGAACAAGTTGTACTGGACAGACCCAACCTGAGACTACTCTGTAGATTGTCATCCAATCGTGTCACGAGTAGATCTCAATTGACAATGGTGTTGTGGTCCTTTGACCTGAAGTCACAGCATTCATCAAGTGAGGAAGAGCGTGCTTTGATGCCATCTAAAGTCTTCCTTGAGAAAGGTTGATGATAAGGGTGGTTGTTGGGCATGTTACGAATCATTTGGGTGTTTGTGTGTGAGCAGATATGGGATTTGTCCTCCTGTATGACAGGAGTTGCATCCATGGGCCCCTTGATGGAACTGGACTGAGAAATGCATGGCCATGATTGGTTGAGTCAATATGTGATATTGGACTCACCATTCTCTGGAAGTCCGTCCTAGATCAAGAAACTTGGATTGAGCTATTACGAGGGTGACACGGTCCATGCCTCTAGTTCTTTCCGGATGTAAGGGACAAAGGGACAAAGACAACGCTGATACATTGGTCATAAAGGCTTATGAGTTATAAACTCTTATTGCTTGGGGAGCAATGATGCATTGCTAGATGCCGCTCATTGTTTGTGAGGTTTTTGCTTTGATACTTTCGAGATCAAGTGGGAGTCTGTTGGAGTTACCATTGTGATCTGGAAGTGATCAAACATGTAATCTTACTGCCAATGTGATATGGGCCTGCATGGTCGCACATAAGAGATGTGGAGAAGTTGGATGATTGACTGTGTTGGTAAAGGTTGCCAATCACCGACCTGAATGGGGTTGTGGGCAAAGTGTTGCCTTAAAGAATCATCGGGTTGGGCAAATGTTGCCTTGGAGGGCTGGTAAGGATTGTCGTCCGAGGGTCGATAACATTCGTCGAGAATCGTCTTTCTGATTCCCGCCGATCGGCGAGAATCGTCTCTCTGATTCTCGCCGATCGTCGAGAATCGTCGAGAATCAATATGCTGATTCTCGACGATCGACGACTTCGACATGTTTCGTCGACCGCGGCTCGACGGTCGACGAGATTCGACGTGTATCATCAAGTGAGGCTCGACGATCGGCGAGAATCGTCGAGTATTGTACTCTGATTCTCGCCGATCCATGGTGATGCTCGCTGATCGAATCTCGCCGATTCTCACCGACCGATATTCACCGATTCTGGTACCCTATTTTCGGGTGGTCTGCGGATAGCGATAAACCTAGGTTTATTTATACCTTTAGTATAAATATAACACTTAGGGTTTTTCGGGATATATCTTTGATCGAATCGAACCTGATGGAAGAGTTCCGCGATCGTTCCGCCGATCCCGATCCCGCCGCCGGAAGAGTTCCGCCGCCGTGTTTGCTCCGTCGACCACCTTCTCTCCAGCGATCGTCGCTGGCGCTGCAATCCCTGGTGCGGACCTAGCAGTCCGTGGGAAAGCAAGGTGCGGTCTCTCTCCTCCCCGATAATCCGTGTGACGGATAGCTCGGCGTTCTCCCGCTCGTGTGGACTTCTGCAGAAACGTGGATATTATTCCACGTAGAACTCGCCACTAGTAAGAAGACAAAGTTTGGAGCATCTCCGTTGAGTTGTGACTCAACGCCACCGAGGTAATTTTTGCCTAGTTTTGCTAACTTCTTGATTCAACGTTCATGGCCCGATCCACATCTCTTTGGGTTTTTCTTGATGTTTTTCCTTTCCGCTGCGTGCACAAGCGTTGTGCCATCGTTATAGAGAAACCCAACAAATACATGCCTTTAGATCTGTTGAGCAGCACACCCAACAGTGCGACACTGTGGAGGAGAAGAACCTGATGCTCTATATGAGGAGCTCCGTCGATGGAGGAGGAGAACTGTCGATGGAGGAGGCGCTATTGCGGTGTGGCACTACGAAGAAGAGTTGAGGCGGGGCTTTGCAGAGGGGAGGTAGGGTTATACACGCGAGGATCTGTGGAGCGGAGGCAGTCGAGGCAAGATGCAACAACGGGAGGTGATGGCAGTGTCCTGGCAGGAATTTCTTGTAGGAATTACTTTCGGCAGGAGAGCAGAAGAAATGACGAGAAGGGCAAGTGATATTAGAATAGAACAAAACATTGAAGAAATACATGTAGAATTTTGAGTCCGGTAAAATTTTGAGTCGTTATAAGAAGTTTTCTTCCCCCTCACTTATTTCTGGGGATGCTGATCCCCACGACCTGTCCTTGGTGTAAATGGGAGACTAAGGACTCCGAGCATATCTATATCTCATGCTCTTGGACCAGATCCTTCTACCTCTACTCTCTCTTGTTAATCAATAGTGCCACTCTATGGCAGACTTGTGCTCCCTTGCTTTACGACCTTTGCACCTGCAATTACAAAGCTAATCCTACTTGTTGTTTCATCCAATTGATAATGAGATTTTGTCTCTGAGATATTTGAAATGTTAGAAATTTTTCGTTAGGTGAATTTGACTCATCAAGACGTCTCGATGAAATCGTACGCGAGTTTTGAGTCCATTCAGTCTCCTACGAGCGCGCGTTAATTTAGTCGTGCGAACGGTCGAAGCCTGTGATAGGTGGGTCCGACTATCTCGTAAATCCAGTAGCGGACTCTGTCTCGCCCTTGGCACAATTTCGGCATAGTCATGAATATGGTTTTATGAAGTTTATATTGTGGTTTAATGTAATTAATTTCATCCATTAAAACCAAGTTTTGTAACTCCTATTTTGGGTATTGCCTATTAATACCCAAAATTAGGTTTCATGACATATGCAATTAAGAGTGAACAAGGGTGAAATCCGGGCTCCTCTCCATTTTGAAAAACCGCCCCTTTTCTTCCGTTTTGGCTTTTGGGAGAGTACATCGCCGGCGCCGTCCTGTTGTGTTTCTTCATCGTCGGTGCCGTCCTGCTGCGTTTCTTCATCGTCGGCGCCGTCCTGCTGCGTTTCTTCATCGCTGGTACCGTCCTGTTGCAGTTCTTCATCATCGACATCGTTTTTCCTGCATATCTACAACGTCGGGTCGTCTTGTTGCAGATCTCCCTCACCGGCGTCGTGGAAGAGTTCTTCTCTCAGTTTTGTGAAAGGGGTTCGGAATTTCTCTTATTCGTATCGAAGAAGACAAGCCAATTAGATCTGAAAATTAACCTTTTTCTTTGTGTTACCGCTTACATTTCTGATTTAGGAGAAACCCATTTCTTTCAGTTCAATCTCTAGAAGGAGATCTTGAGACTCTGTCAGGTACACATACATATACATATATTTATATGTTATTAATTTCCTGATCAATTGCACAAACTGCAAATCACGTTGACTGTTACAGTAAGTGGAAGAAGTTTGGATTAACAAACCTTTTTCTTTTAGTTCTAAATACACATACATGAATCATTATATTGTGCTAACTATTTTCATTGTAGAGTAACAATATTTTGGGATACTTGTATGATAGTGGGTTCTCCCGACGTCGCAAATTTCATAAGGAACAACACGTCACAACTGTTGTGAATTTCCGCGATCATGAAAAACGAGCAAGAATCCAAGAACGATATAAATTAATTTCCTCACTTCAGTTACTGTGTGTTCTGCCTCGCTTAATTTTGTGTTCTCAAATTAGAAAAACAAACTTAGTATAAACTCTATTTTGAGACTAGTAGTGTTTGGTTAAAAAAAACGACCCTAAAGGTTTATGTGTCGTTGTGTTTGCCAAAAACTTTTGATAATATTAATTCGCCGTAGCGACGCATACTACTAAATTTTTATAACAGTTGGTATCAGAGTAAGGTTAACTCAAACCTATTAGTTCCCTTCATATTTTGGAGAAAATTATTTTTCTACTTAATTTATTTAAAGAACACTACTTTTAAAACTCATTAAATATTTTGAGAGAAATAAAATTTGAGATTGAAACTCTAAGTGCCTTTATTATTCAATCCTTGGAAAAAGACTCGTTTTTTTCAGACGATTAAAGCACCCATACATCATTAAGCAAAAGAAACTCGATATTAATTTTAGGGCAATATTCAGATATCCCGGTATGAAAGGATCTCGTGGATTGATAAGAACTGCAGCCGCCAAAGTGGCCTTTTCGAGTCCGTTTGTGAGATTACAGTTTCACATGTTTTAGGGAGTTTTCTGATACTAGTGCGCAACCATTCACCCAAAGGTGGTGCTTGCACAATAGATTCATAGGGTTACACAAGGACATTTGGATGGTAGTGCAGGGCTTTAGTAATCTATTCACCTAAAGGTGATAGTTCTACGAAAAGCTAAAGCATAACTGTTGTTCGTCCTTGTGTGGAGAATCACCAATTGCGTGGCGCGTAATCTGCCTAAAGGTGTTGCGCGTTGACGCGTCTGGATTCTCTACATAGTGTGCTATTTAGGGTTTTATAGTCACTGTTGTCCTATTTGTCTCTAATTTTTCCTTTTTTTTCTTTGTTCAGTCACTTTTACAGTCCATAATAATATGACAACCATTGAGAAACTCACTGGATCTAACTTCAAGAAGTGGAAATCTGACATCATGTTTGCTCTTGAGATGGCGGACATTAAGATGGCCATGAGTACCAACCAGCCTGCAGCCCTCACAACGACTTGCACTCAAGCTGAAAAGGATCATTATGGTACATGGAACAAGTCAAACAAAATCTGCTTGTTGACTATGAAGTGTTCCATTCCGGAGCACCTGCTGAGTGGTCTTTCAACACAATCGTCGCCAGGGATTTTCTGACTGTCGTTGGGCAGAGGTATAAGGTGTCTTCTAATGCTGAGATTGGGACTCTGACTCAGGACCTCTTCTCCATAAGGCATTCGGGAGGAGAAAGAGTCCGTGATTACATACTGAAGATGGTCTACTATCAGACCAAGTTGCAGGAGATGGATATTACTCTCCTTGAAGCCTTAATAGTGCATCAAGCACTAAATAAACTTCCTCGGAGTTCGGCATCTTGAAGACTACCTATAGTTCCCAGGATGAGGCATGGAAGATAAATGATCTGATCACTCACTGCGTTGTTGAGGAGGAGAAACTGAAGAAAGAGAAGACGAACACTGTTTTACTCGTTGTCAAACCCTCGTTTAAGAAGAAGAAGAAGTGCAAAGCTCCATTTAAAGCTCGGGATGGACAGACTTCATGGAGCAAGGACGCTGGTGGAAAGAAGCCTCTCAGTTGTTTCTTTTGTAAGAAGAAGGGGCACGTGAAGCTCGAGCGCCAAAAATTTAAAGTTTGGATGGAAAAACGTGGTTTTGCACCTAAAGGTAACCCTTTAGCCTTTGTCCTTTGTGAATCCAATTTAATTGAAGCCTCATCAAGTTCTTGGTGGCTAGATAGTGGAGCAACTAATCATGTTGCTTACACAATATAGGGGTTCATCAAAAGCAGGAGACCATGCAAGGGTGAGTGCAGACTCATGGTTGGAAACAATGCTGAGGTGGAAGTAGAGTTTATTGGAGATGTTAGCTTTGTTCTTTATTCTGGATATGAACTTATTTTAAAAGACATTTTCTATATTCCTTCGTTTAGAAGGAACTTGATTTCCGTATCTGTTTTAGATAAACTTCATTATGGTTTTAACATTTATGGTGGTTCTATTAATATTTCTTATGAATCGCAAGTTATAGGCCATTGTTCATTATCTAACGGATTATATAGTTTATGTCTTGCTCCTACGAACATATATGTGATCACCTATAATGTAGAACGCATTGACAATAAAAGATCTTTACTTAAGGAAACATCGTCCATGTTGTGGCATAAACGTTTAGGTCACATTTCTAGGGAAAGAGTAGAGAGATTAATTAAGGATAATATTCTCCCTGCTCTTGACTTCAGTGACCTAGAGACATGTGTCGACTGCTGTAGAGGTAATATGACCAAGATTAAGAAGAAATACTCAACTCGTAGTACAAGTTTGTTAGAGGTTATTCATACAAATATCAGTGGTCCTTATTCCACTGCCCTCTGTATGAACACCTATTTTATTACATTCATTGATGACTACTCCCACTTCGGATATTTGTATTTAATTAAAGAAAAGTCTGAATCTCTTGAAAAGTTCAAGATTTTCAAGACTGAAGTTGAGAAACAAATAGGGAAAGACATTAAGATTGTTAGGTCTAATAGATGTGGCGAGTATTTTGGTAGACATGATGCCTCCGAGCAGCATAAAGGTCCGTTTGTCAGATACTTGGAGAGCTGTGGCATTGTTGTCCAGTACGTACTCCATGCCGGATAGTCTTGAGTAAAATGGTGTGGCCAAAAGGCGTAATTGTACCCTTAAGGAAATGATGAGGAGCATGATGAGTAGGACAAATCTTCCGGAATTTTTATGGGGTGAGGCGCTTAAAACTGCAGTGTACATCCTTAATAGAGTCATGTCTAAGCCAGTACCTAAAATCCCTTTTGAGTTATGGACTGGCACACGACCCAGCCTTAATCATTTGCGTGTCTGGGGTTGTCCTACAGAAGTCTGTTTGTACAACCCATCAGATAGTAAGATTTCCCCTAGGTCTTGTCGTTGCTATTTCATTGGCTACCTAGATTACTCTAAGGGATTTAAGTTCTATTCCCCTTCAGGAGGTCCCAGAATTGTGGAGTCTCAAATAGATAAATTTTTAGAATGAGATGTTGATGGTGAACGTAGTTCCTCTCGTCCTATTAGTGAAGTCGAGGAAGTTGTGCCCATTATTTTATCTGTGCCCTTGATAGGAGATCCTGCGTTGCCTGAACTTGTGATAGAACAAATAGAGGATATGGAAGCGGTCTTACCACTGATTCCAGTTGAGGTTCCTCCTCAAGTTCAGGAGCTTCATCCACCTGCTAGGAGATCCATTAGGCAGAGAAGGCCTGCAATTTTCTCAGACTATGAAGTCTATTTAGGAGAGAGTGATTATGACATTGGTCAAGTAGTTGGCCCGGTGACATTTAATAAAGCTGTGTTTGGACCTCAAGTTGATCTGTGGTGGGATGCAATGAAAGACGAGATGGAGTCTATGAAGCTAAATAAAGTTTGGGAGTTGGTTGAGTTGCCCAAAGGTTCTAAGCCTGTTGGTTCTAAATGGGTGTTTAAGATCAAGAAAGACTCTAAAGGAAAGGTCGAGCAGTTTAAAGCTAGACTGGTAGCCAAGGGATTTACACAGAGAGAAGGAATCGATTATCATGAGATCTTTTCTCTCGTTTCCTCTAAAGACTCATTCAGAGTGATAATGACATTAGTAGCTCATTATGATTTGGAGCTACACCAGATGGACGTGAAGTCCGCATTCCTGAATGACGATCTTGTCGAGGAGGTCTATATGGTGCAGCCTGAGGGATTCAAATCTGATCATTTCGACCAACTTGTATGTAAACTTAACAAGTCCCTATATGGTCTGAAACAAGCTTCTAGACAGTGGTATCTGAAGTTTGATTAGATAGTTACTTCTTTTGGTTTTGTAGAAAATAAAGTAGACCGTTGCATATATCTCAAGATCAGTGGGAGCAGATTCAACTTCTTAATTTTTTATGTAGATGACATCTTGCTTGCGAGCAGTGATTTGACATTACTGCTGTAACAACCCCATCCGTTCATATGGTATATTCTAGAAGGTCCGGCCGGGGCCCCATAGTATATATCACAAAACAGGCGGTGAAGGTACATGATGATACCAGAGTAGCGCATCGCCCCTATCACAAATCATTCTAGCGGAAGCCTAGACTACAACTAGAACTCCTCATGAATGTCCAAACATAAAACTCCACATTTTATACATGATAGGAATGTCTTACAACAAGTACAAAGAGTTGGCCTTATGGCCTTACATGACTTTCAAACAGTGGCCTAAAATAATTGGCGCGCAGGCCGGCCACACGAAAAGAAAACACACAACATAAAAATAGAGCCTTCGAGGGATCACAATAGTAGCAGCAACAACAGCAGGTACATCAACCTCTATGCGTCCCGCTCGGCTCTCCAGCACCTGTACAGGGACAATCCACCCAACGGTGGCAAACAAAAGCAACGGTCAGCGTTCAGCTGACCAAATTATAATGACCCTACCCCTTCTCTCGGGGCAGCGGTATTCTTCCCTGCAATCATATTATCTCACAAGTATGGTAATATATCATCAAAATGTGCTTTCACGCACACAAGCCATCACAACCGTTCGCCACCCGGCCTAACGGTTCGTGCACTTAGGGCACATTCTTGGTGTTCTGGCAAAGCTCTTGCCCACCACCGTATTAGGGTCACAACCCAACGGTAAATCTCTTGAGCTTTTACTCCATGTCGTGCAGCCGGAGTTGGTCTTCCTACACCGGGATGGCCCGTAGCCCCCCATTGTGTCATGGCGCGCAGGCCGAAGACTCTTGTTATGTGCTCCAACAGACCTCACCTTTTGGTCTCACGTCGGACGGACACAGCGCAGGTCGGATCCTTCACCCTCTGTTGCTCAAATCGCCTTGCCTTCTCCGAGTACCGCGTACTCATGGCTATATCAAAGGCGCGGGTCGGTCTCACCAATCATGTTCTTGGCATTCAAGCCTTGGGTATGTCTCTATACCCATTTCTTTAGCACAACAACGGGTCTTTCCTGGGCCTCCCAGTACTTCCTGTGACTCTCTCCACAGGTGGACACCGCACAAGCACAAATGTCAGGGGTCTTTCCTGGCTATCATGTTAGTACTTCCTGTTACTCGCTTCACAGGTGGACACCCTACGACATCAAGCATCACAAAGGGCCTTTCCTGGTCACACCAGTACTTCCTGTGCCTCATTCACAGGTTGGACCCAAAAAATCATATGGCTATTTTTCCTAGGCTACCACCCCAGTACTTCTTACTACTCCTTTTCGCAGGCATAACCCGTAGACTCCTTAAACTACACGTTATCACGGAGTCTTCTCCGGTTCGTATGCAACATCACCAATCCAGACCAACCTGTCCAGATGGGCTTCACACAGCATGTCTATTCCGTACTCCATTTCCGGATCTATATGCTAACAAAGGGGATTTCAAGCATCCACCCAAAGATTCCCAAAATCAGCCACCTCTTGGTGGGGGAAATCACAAGATATGCCAAAAGGAAGCCTTCACATGGCTAGGAAGAAAAGTCGTTACCCTTGACGACCGCTTCGGTGCCATGACCTCAAAGCTTGCTTGAAAGACTCGCAAGAGCGTTTCCTCCGCAACGCCGGCTTTGGATTTCTCGTCGGTAACCTACAGCACCACCAGCAGCAGCTCTTCCCCTTCTTCCTCCTTCTTCCTATCTCTTTCTCTCTCTTAACTTGAAGAAAGATAAAGGCTAAGGAAAAATGAGAATAAGTTCTCAGTTTCGGCCTTTAGGAAAAAGAGGAAGAAGCTTCAGCCCTTGGATCCCAGCTGAAGGAATGGACGGCCAGAAACTTGCCAAAAATGCTAAATTTGACCTGACACGGCCTGTGACACGGCCGTGTCCCAGGCCGTGTGCCTCAAGCGGTGGTCAACCGACCTATCCAAACCAGTGACACGCCCATGGAACACGCCCGTGTCATGGACCGTGTCACCAACACGCCTTCAGACACGGTCGTGTCTGTGGCCATGTGCCTGGGCGAAAAAAAATCCCAAAACATCCCGAGACTTCACACGGCCTGTGACACGCCCGTGTCCCAGGCCGTGTGCCCAGACACGGCACAAAGACACGCCCTGTCGAAAAGCTTCGTCGGGCTGAGTTTGTCGACCCGATTTGACACGCCCTGTGACATGCCCGTGTCACAGGCCGTGTTCAACCTCTCGACACTCAACACTCGACACTCGACACTCACGTCTCGACACTCGACGATCGTCGAGTAAAAGTCGTCGAGCACACGACACGGCCTTGGACACGCCCGTGTCCTGGGCCGTGTGCCCCCTCTCGACACATCGTCGAGCGAAAAATCATCGACAACAAGGCCGATCGTCGACACAACCTTGACACGCCCTGCGACACGCCCGTGTCGCAGGCCGTGTCCTCTGACACGCCCTGGGACACGCCCGTGTCCCAGGCCGTGTCACCCAAAAATTCCTGTTTCAGAAAATTGGACTGTTACAATCCTCCCCTCCTACAAGAAATTTCGTCCTCGAAATTCACACACAGGAAGGCAATAAGTAATCAGCAAGAAAACTGTTACAACATGCAAATTTCGTATGTTACAACATCCTCTCTAGAGATTAAAAAAACAGTTCAGGGAACTCTTCTCGCATGGTTTGCTCTCGCTCCCATGACAGTTCTTCACGGCCGCAGTTGTCCCATCGGACTTTCACCATGGCGACTGTCTTGTTCCTCAACTGTTTCTCGGCTCGGTCTTCGATCTGAATGGGTCTAACTTTCGTTGTTAGCCCATACTCCACCGGCACACGATCATCCGCGATCACTTGAGCTGGATCTTTCACGGCCTTCCGAAGCACCGAGATGTGAAATACATCATGTAATCCACCCAAGTCTGCCGACAGAGCTAGCCGATAAGCCGCTTCGCCAACTCGCTCAACCACTTCAAAAGGACCCAAATATCTTGGACTCAACTTTTTCAATCGTCGAATCCTGGAGACACCTTTGAATGGTTTGATCTTCAAGTAGACCCAATCGCCAACTGCAAACTCTACGTTCCGGTGCTTGGCGTTGTAGTACTTCGCTTGTCGATCTTGAGCAATAAGCAATCTCTCTCGAATAGTCCGGATGGTTGAGTTTGCTTCCTCAACCTCATTTGGTTTAAAAACCCAAGCTTCGCCCGCTTCTACCCAAGCCAAGGGAGTACGACACTTCCTTCCATATAGAGCTTCATATGGTGTCATCCCAATGCTCTCCTGGTAGCTGTTATTATATGCAAACTCGACCATATAGAGATGATCTTTGAAAGATATGGTACCTAAACACCTAGAGGGGGGGTGAATAGGTGACCTAATCCTTTTTAAACTTTAATGGCAGCCAACAGTTTATAACACAGTTTTCTAACTTATTCTATCACAGCAAACACAGCAATAATCACAGCACAGTACAACACAGCATACACAGTGGTTTTATAGTGGTTCCCCAATCTTTGGGTACATCCACTTTCCCCCTTCGCCTATCTAGCAGTGTACTAGATTCGGCCAAACTTCTCCACTAGCTCAGAACCCAAATTGGTTCCTACACCTCAGGCCCAAAGCCTTACAACTCAGCTTTATCCCAAAGCCTACTCTCAGCCAATCAAGGCCTACACTCAGCCAACCAAGGCCTACACTCAGCCAACCAAGGCCTACACTCAGCCACCAAGGCCTACACTCAGAGATCTCAATCTCCTACACTCAGGCTCTCAAGCCCTACCCTCAACCTTTATAATTATAGGCTTACAAATCACTCAGATACAAAGGATCCTACAAGTTAAAAATGTATTACAGATATTGACTCTACAACTCAGAAATAAAAGAGGGGAGTTGAGAGTTTCTTGATGAGTTCTTGGAAGAACTCAGCTGGATCCAATCTGACTTAGCTTCCTTCAAAGCTTCTTGAGTAGAACTGAATAAGACTGAATCCTTCTGCAGTAGTTCCTTGACCTCTGCTACTTAAGATCCAGAATTAAATCTGAATCCTTCTTCTCAGCCTAGTTCTAGAGGCTGATTTCTTGGATGGAGCCCTCTCTCTCCAACTTCTTAGATCTGCACTTGAACTGCTAGATCTTCTTGTGTTGATACTTTGAGTACCACTTTAATGATTACTTCAACAATATGACCAATCTTAACAATAATCTGATCAACAGTTTCTGTAAAATGTAGGTGCCTATTTATAGGCTTTCTTCATGGTAACCGGCTGGTCCGGTCCATAACTGACTTCTGATATCTCTGACAGGTGCTGTAGACTGGCTGGAACGGCAGCTGTCAAGTCATCCAGTCATTTCTTGAAATTCTCTAACTGTCTGAAAGTGTCGAGACTTTCTGTCTTTAAGTGTCGACACTTATAGTCCAAGTGTCGACACATGCTGTGTAAGTGTCGACACAAGTCTACAAGGTGTCGACACAACTCCTTGTATGTCTCGATACAGTTTCTTCTGCATGTGTCGACACTGAAATTGAGTGTCGACACAAGTACTTGTTCTTCTAGCTTTTGCTGAATTCTTCTAAGTGTCGACACATCTCCTTTGTGTCGACAAAACTTCTTATGTTGAATCTGTCAAGTGTCGACACTACTTCTTGGTGTCGACACATAGTCTTCTATGTTGATTCTTGCTGAGTGTCGACATAGCTCCTTGTATCGACACACCTTCTTCTTGTTGAGACTTCAGCTGAGTGTCGACACATTCCCTTAGTGTCGACACTTGTACTTAGAATAATTTTGTTGATCTTTCTGATCTTTGCTAAGTGTCGACACAGCTCCTTGTGTCGACACTTTCTTCAAGTGTAGAGTCTTTAGCTGAGTGTCGACACATTGTGCTGGGTGTCGACACTTACTTCATGTGTTGACTCTTCTGGTTGTGTGACGACACATTGTGCTGGGTGTCGACACATACTCCAAATGCTGACTCTTCTGCCTAGTGTCGACACATTGTGTTGAGTGTCGACACTTGTACTTAGTCTCTGCAGACTTTTGCTGAGTGTCGACACAGCTCCAAGTGTCGACACTTTCTGGTGTAGACTCAGCTTCACTGGGTGAAAGTGCAACTAGATCTGATATACTCTAGAGGGGGGTGAATAGAGTATATGGTGTTTTAAAACTTTTTTTTTAACTTTTACAACAATTGTTGTACTATGTGTGAGCAGGGAAGCAAATATAAATCTAATCACAGAACTAAGCTATGCAAAAACTAAGCACAGACAAATCAAGGCCAGAAACAAAAAGTAAACAAGCAGAACCAGAGGACACAAGGAAATATAGTGGTTCCCCAAACTTGGGTACATCCACTCTTCTACCACCCTAGGTAGGAATCCACTGCAGGATGAGTTGATCAGGTGTCCTGGGCACCAATGAGCTTTTGATAAGGTACTCAAAAACCAAAGCAGATTTTTTGATCAGGTGTCTTGCCACCAATGAGCTTTTGATAAGGTGCTCAAAAACCAGATTCAAACTTTTGAAGGGAGTTTGAGAAACCCTTTACAGAGTGGGGGTGAGAGAGTGATGGCAGTCTTCTCTTTCTCAAACAACTGAGAAGACTATGTGGATTGATGTCAAAGCTCCCCCTGAATCCTTGAAATCTTCAGAAAGAAAAGCTTTGCTGAGGGTGATAGACCTTCAAAGGTAGAACTCCAGCAAAAGATGATTTCAGCAATGGCTGAAATGTTGAGTGTCTGGAGTCTTGAAATGATGTTGGCCTTGAACACTTTGAGAGCTGAAGAGATCTGAAGATCTGAAGATTTTTGAAAGCTTGATCTCTTTGATGAGTGTTCTTCAGGATTCTTTTTGACAGAAGATTTTGAAGGAGACTCAGTAATCTGTGTTGTGTGTCCTCTCCTTGTTAATGTCTGTATATCATCTATATTGATTCAAAAACATTCTGTCTTTTATTCTCTGTGCCAGAATAGAATATCATTCTCTGTCAAAGATAGTCGTTAGTCTACATTGATTGCATCCTTAATTGCAAAAACTCTTCTGGAGGAAAGTCCACAGAATTATTCCTTGAAAAATCCCTTGAAACTTGGTCCAGAAATAAATGAAAACGGCTAGCAAATCTCTGAATTAATTGCATAATAACTCCTGTCTGAATTGAATTTGAATTCTGGAAGTTATCTGAAAACGTCGAACTGAGCTCTGCTATCGTCGAGCTGAGCTCAGCGAACTGGAAAACTTAAGCAGCAAAATAATCGTCGATCTGAGCTCAAAGATCGTCAAACTGAGCTCAGAGATAAAGATCCAATGCAGAGTCAAAATCGTCGAACTGAGCTCACCGATCGTCAAATGGAGTTCGACGATATTATGAAGTTGAGCTCAGCGATCGTCGAGTGGAGCTCGACGATCTGCCGAAGTTGAGCTCGACGATCGTCGATCTGAGTTCGACGAATCGTCGTGCTGAGCTCGACGATCAGACTTGGTCTCCAGACAGAAAAACTTGGTCTTCAGGGCAGCTTCCAATCCTAGACTTCTAACCCTTAGACTCAATTCTAATTGACCTATTAAGCTATATAGAAGGTCAAACATAGATTCCTAGAGACATAGTGATCCTGACCCAAATTAGTAATAGGGTGTTCCAACAATCTCCCCCTATTTGGGTTAGGATTACTATTTACAGACTTTGAAAAAAAATTCAAACAACATCATACAATCAGAAAAGCATAAAAACAACAGCAGCTAGACATTGCAGAAACATCACAGAGATATATATATATATATATATATATAGCATCCAGATAGCAGTCAGAAAATCCAAAGATTGTCACCTTACAGAGTTACTTCTTCTCTTTGCCTTTAACCATTTTGATTTCTCTGTTAGGGTCTAAGACTTCCTTGTTGGACCTGGTGTCATCAGATGCACCCAAGTATGTTTGCTTTGAAGTCCTGGGAACCACAGCAGCAGGATGCAACTCCATATATCTGTCTGCATCAAAGAATTTGCTGGAGGCATATCTTTCTAGCTCTTTTTGTCTTTGCTCTGACATGGTAGAAATATTTGAAGTGTCTAGCCCTTGTTCTTTGGCTTTCTTTATCTGGTCTAATGCAGCCAACTCCTTCATCCTAGCAGTCCAAGCAACTGGATTCTTCTCAGGGTCCTCAAATGGTACAGGTGGCTCATACCTGTTGGAAGAATTGTCTTGAGGAGGCCTAGCAGACACTGTCTCTCTTAGCTTGTAGGGGAATGGACCAGAAGTAGTATCAGATGAAACATATCCTCCCCTGGAGTATGGGTGCTGCCTGGAGTGCCCTTTAGAATAAACCTGAATATCTCTTTGACTTCCCCTGTATCCTCCTCTCCTAGAGTAAGAACCCCTAGACTGGCTTTCCCTTTGGTATGATCTGGCATGGGGTTGATAGGGAGCCTGGCTTCTAGATGGGGCTTGACTTGCAGAGCTGCCACCTGCACCTGCATCAGGAGGAGGTGGTGGAGGAGGATGAGGGTGCTGGAACTGGGAGGAGCCCTTCTCATACTTTCTCTTCTTTTTCATTGCTTTCAGCTGATTTTTGGAATACTGCATCCAATGTTCAGTAATTTGGCAGTTATGCAGAATATAATAGGGAATATCATTATCATCCTTTACTTTTGCAGGAGGAACCCTTTTCATAGCTTTGCTTCTAGCCTTCCTCTTCCTGGCAATAGTGGCAGCAGAGTCATCAGAGTCTGTCTTGAACTCATCAGAGTCAGAAGTCTGGGCATCATATACAGCATCTATTTTCTTCATCAATTCTTTCTTCAACTGAGCAGCAGCAGATGAGGCAGAAGCAGAAGGAGCAGCAGCAGGGACAGCAGCAGAGATAGCAGCACAAACAACAGCAGATTCAGCAGTAGATACAGCAACAGATTCAGGAGCAGATACAGAAGGAGAAGCAGAAACAACAACAGTAACTTCAGGAGTGATGGCAGCAGCAACTTCAGTAACATCAACAAAATCTTCAGCAGGCTCAAAATCAGTGGCCTCTGACATCAGAAAATCCTTGGATGTCTGCTCATCAGAGGCAGTTGGGATTTCAGCAGCAGCAAAAACAGATTCAGAAGCAGATTCATTCTTTTCTTCAACAGCAGCAGCAGCAATCATTGAGTGTATAAAAGAAGAGATGATGTTGGGGTCACAGCCAGAGAAAGGCACCAGTGTCTTAGATAGGTCTTCTGGGGGCTGGACAGCATTAGGCTTTGGGAGATAGCTGAAGTATGCAGTATCAAAGGCAGAAAGCAAAGACCTTAGGTCTATTGCCAAGACTGCAGTAGGAGCCACAGCAACAGGAACAGCAGATACAAAAACAACAGCAGCAGTATCATGAACAGCAGGAGCAGAAGCAGCAGCAACAGCAGCATGAAGGCTTGCTTCATATGGCATCTCCCCCTGCCTGGATGTAGATACATCTGTATCAAGGCACACTGCTGGAGGTGCTGCCTGAGGAAGGAGGGAGGAAAGCCTGGCAGAGAGAGCTGCCACTGACTGTTGTAGAGGAGCTAAGGAGGCCTCCAAGAGAAGAGAGAGCCTGGGGGCAAGTAGCTCATACAACTTGTCAGCTAAGGCTGGGAGATCTACATGCTCAATAGCAGGAGCAGAGGTAGATGGAATAGGGATGGCTGAGGATGCTGGAAGTGGAGAGCTGGGTAGTGGAATGGATGGCTCAGGAGTGGGGATAGTGGATATGGAGGATAAGGGGATGGATATGGATGGGATGAAAGGTTGTTGGTCAATGATATGGTGGAGGAGATCTTGGAATGAGGTTGAGGAGGAGGGTAACTCTGGAGAAGAAGAGGGGGAATCATCCATGTAGGAGTCATCCAGAAGGGTGAAGGATGGTATGGATGGGGAAGAAGTGACATCTGGTGGAGGGTATGAAAACAATGGGTGGAATTGGTCTACTGGAGGTGATGAAATGGTTGCTGGAGATGGAATTGATGTTGGGGAAGGGCTAGAGATGGTAATGGTGGATGGAGCTGGAATGGTGGATGGTAGAGGTAAGGTTGGAATGGGAGGAGGAGAAGAAGCAGCAACAGCAGCAGCCAGGTCTTCTGCAGGAGCAGAGACCTGTGGGAGAGTGACTCTGTGAGTCCTGGTGCCTGAAGGAGCACTAGATGAGGGCCTGCTTGGCTTGCTGATTTGCCTGTCCCACTTGCCAAAGAGGGCACAAGAGAGTCTCTTGGAGGCATTTATGTGCACTCCAGAGGAGACCAGCAAGGTAGGGCACGTGTTCTGCATGAAGACACCAATAATCCTTCCAAAATTTACAAAGCTTTTGTTTATTTTCTTCTTTATTAGGTCAAAGAAGACTTCTCCCCAGTTCAAACTTTTCTTATCTACCAGAGCTCCCATGAGGCAGAGCTGATGTCTGGAGATAGTGTCATGTGCAGAGTGCTTTGCCAACAGCACTTTTCCTACAACATCTGCTAGGAACCTGTACTCAACAGACAAGTTCCTTTTGAATAACTTGCTAGGGTTTCCCTCAGGATGACCCATCCTGGCAAGTATATCAGAAAACTCTTCTCCAGATAATTCAGCAGTTTCTTCTCCATTTCTCAAACCAAAAACCTTTGTTAAAACTGTGGGGGTCAGAGGTACCTGAGTTCCAGCAATCGATCCAACTATTATGTTGTTGTCTAGATTGTGAGCAGTGTAGACCCATTCCTTTATTTCATCTGAAGCAAGCTTGATTCTAGTGGTCATGAGGGCAGATAAGTTCTGATCCTTGAATAAATTCAGAATGTCTTAGAAAACTTGATCAGTAGTGTTGAACGATTCCAGATCAATGTCAAAGCCTGCATCAAACTTCATGGCGGCTAGAACAGCAACTGATACGGCCATTGTACCTGCAAAAACTTAACAAACAAAATGACCAAGTGTAGAGTTGTTTGGAGGGAAGAAGGTTCTTGCAGAGAAATTGAAAGTGCAAGAGAGAACGACGGCGAAAAATGAGTTTTATATTAGGGTTCGACGCAGAATTGGAAAGATCGTTGAACTCGGTTCGACGATCGAGGCTTCTAAAGGAATCTGGAGAGACTCCAACATCGTCGATCTCCGTTCGACGATCTGGAAAGGCGTCGAGCTCCGTTCGACGATCGTTCAGGGAACAAAATCGTCGAGCGCCGTTCGACGATCGTTGACCGAAGGAGATAGTTCATACTATCTGAGAGGCGCTGAACTCAGTTCGACGATTCTGGAAATCGTCGACCTCCGTTCGACGATCTGTGGGGAAATCGTCGAGCGCAGTTCAGAGATCAGAAAATTCTAGTTACTAAGAGAAATCAGAATTTTTGCCTGGTCTTGATCAATTTTTAGCTTTCAAAATCTTGGATATTATTTAAGACTTCCTCCATCTAACATTCCTAACTGATTTAGGAAGAAGGTGTGTTTCTTTTCATCCAAAGGCTTGGTGAAAATATCTCCCCTTTGTAAATCAGTTGGGATATATTGTAATTCAATTTTATTCTTTTCAACATTATCCCTTAAGAAATGATGCCTAATCTCTATGTGTTTTGTCCTACTATGGAGGACTGGATTTTGAGCTATAGAAATAGCACTTGTATTGTCACAAAAGATTTTTGACTTCTCTAAGTTGTAGCCATAGTCTAGGAGTTGGTTTTGAATCCACAGTATTTGTGAACAACAACTGCCTGCAGCCATATATTCAGCTTCAGCAGTTGAAGTTGACACAGATGTTTGTTTCTTGCAAAACCAAGAGACAAATCTGTCACCAAGGAACTGACAAGTTCCACTGGTGCTTTTTCTGTCAATTCTGCATCCAGTATAATCAGCATCAGAGAATCCAGTTAAATCAAATGCTGAATCTTTTGGATACTAAAGACCTAGATTTAGACAACTTTTAACATACCTGAGAATCCTCTTTACTAATGTTAGGTGTGACTCTCTAGGGCTTACTTGGAACCTAGCACATATACATGTAGCAAACATTATATCTGGTCTACTAGCTGTAAGATACAGTAAAGAGCCAATCATTGCTCTATATGTTGTCTGATCAACAGGTTTCCCATGTTCATCAGCATCCAATACAGCATTGGTAAGCATGGGTGTTTTCATACAAGATGCCTCAGACATGCCAAATTTCTTAACCAGCTCATTAGCATATTTGGTTTGAGAAATAAAGATGCCTTCAGCATGTTGTTTGACTTGCAATCCTAGGAAGAAGGATAGCTCACCCATGCTACTCATCTCAAATTTAGAATGCATCAGGTTAGAAAACCTTCTGCACAATTTTGAGTCAGTAGAACCAAAAATGATATCATCTACATAAATTTGTACTAGTAGGGTATTGGACTTATGGGTTCTAATAAAAAGAGTTTGGTCTACTCTACCCCTTATAAAACCATTTTCCAAGAGAAAGCATGCTAAGGTCTCATACCATGCTCTAGGAGCTTGCTTGAGACCATATAATGCTTTGTTCAGTCTAAAAACATAATCAGGATAAGTTGGAGAGATAAAACCTGGAGGTTGTCTGACATAAACTTCCTCTTTGATGTCTCCATTTAAGAAGGCACTCTTGACATCCATTTGATAGACTTTGAAACCTTTGTGAGCTGCATAAGCTAGAAATATCCTGATGGCTTCCAATCTTGCAACTGGTGCAAAAGTCTGGTCGTAGTCAATTCCTTCTTCTTGAGAATATCCCTGAGCAACTAGCCTTGCCTTGTTCCTTATTATTACTCCTTGATCATCCAGTTTATTTCTGAATACCCATTTTGTTCCAACAATGGAATGATCCTTTGGCTTTGACACTAGTTCTCATACTTTGTTCCTCTCAAATTGATGCAATTTCTCTTGCATTGCAATGATCCAGTGTGGATCTTGCTCTGCATCTTGAATGGACTGAGGTTCAATTTGAGATAGGAAGCAGGTGTGCAACAGGTTTTGGTTGACCTGATTTCTGGTTTGCACACCAGATGAGATTTCTCCAATTATTTGGGTAATTGGATGATCTCTTGATGTTACTAAATCAACAGGGGGTGTTGATTGTTCACCAACCTGTGTTATTATTTCCTCTTGTGGTACAACAACTGGCTCTTCAAGTTGAGCTTCAATGTGTTGAGCATTCCCTTCATCTTCACTGCTTTCATCTT
Organism: Platanthera guangdongensis; assembly: GCA_039583875.1. Taxonomy (NCBI): domain Eukaryota; kingdom Viridiplantae; phylum Streptophyta; class Magnoliopsida; order Asparagales; family Orchidaceae; genus Platanthera; species Platanthera guangdongensis. The sequence continues at coordinate 23,613,201 of CM077163.1, forward strand.
CTTGAGCAACCTGTAGCTTGTTCATATCTTCAACTAGAGAGTGTTCCTGCAAAGGTTCTATGGTAGAAGAAATCTTCTCCTTGAAAGACATGTTAGTTTCATCAAAAGAAATATGAACAAATTCCTCAATTTTCAAAGATGATTTATTATAGACCCTATAGGCCTTGCTGATCATGGAGTATCCCAGAAACACTCCTTCATCAGCTTTGGCTTGAAATTTTGCTAAGTATTTCTTGTCATTATTGTGAATATAGCAAATGCAACCAAAAATTCTGAAATAATCAACTTTAGGTTTCTTCCCTTTGAGTAATTCATAGGGAGTCTTTCCCTTCAGTTTATGTATCAGACTTCTGTTCAGCACATAGTTGGAGGTGTTCACTGCCTCTGCCCAAAAGGATAGAGGTAGATGAGCATCTGACAACAATGTAGTGGCAGATTCAATAAGGGTTCTATTTTTCCTTTCAGCTACCCCGTTTTGTTGAGGAGTTCTAGGAGCTGAGAAAGTATGTCTGATCCCTTCACTCTGACAGAACTCTTGCATAAGAAGAGAATCAAACTCTGTCCCATGATCACTTCTAATCAGGGCAATGTGAGTATTGAACTCAATCTGTATACATTTGAGAAACTCTGTCAGACACTTAAAGTTATCAGACTTCTTCCTTAGAAAGAACACCCAAGTGAATCTAGAGAAGTCATCTACAATTACTAAAGTGTAGGATTTTCCTCCTAGGCTTTGTACTGTGATTGGTCCAAATAGATCCATGTGTAACAGATACAATATCCTAGGTGAATCACTCTTATTAAGTGACTTAAAACTGTTTTTAGTTTGCTTGCCTAATTGACAGGCCTTGCAGAGTCCTTCCTTCTTGTAGGGGCCAGAAGGTAGTCCTCTAACAAGGTTGTCCTTGGATAGCCTAGCAATAGTTCTAAGGTTTAGGTGTACTAGTCTCTTATGCCATAAAACATTTGGTCTACAAACTGAATTAAACAAGCAGATATCTATATCAGTTGAAAGAAAATCTACTAAGTAGATGTTACCTTTCCTTTTACCTGTCAACACAGTTGTGTTGTCCTCTGACTTGATTTTGCATAAGGTCTTGTTGAAGGTCACCTGGTAGCCTTCATCACACAGCTGACTGATGCTGATTAAGTTGTGCTTCAGTCCTTTCACATATGCTACCTTCTTGAAGGTTACTGAACCAATCTGGACTGCACCATATCCTTTAGTTTGTCCAAAGTTGGAATCACCAAAGATAACTTTGGGTCCAAGCTTGGCTCTGAAGGATGTGAGGTTGTCCTTATTCCCTATCATGTGCTTAGAGCACCCACTATCCAAATACCATTGCTGGTTAGATGTTGGATAGGTCTTCACCTGCACACAAAGCAATTCATTTGTTTTTGACCCAGTTTACCTTGGCCCTAGGTTGATAGCCTTTAAATTCAGAAATGAAAGACATCCCTGGTTGACTATTATATCCTTCAGGATGATATCTCCTTGGAGGTAAAATCCATTCAGTATAAGGGTTAAAGGTTTGGGATGAAGAACCCTCAGGATTCAATTTTGATTTGCCTTTGAAAAATTTTCCAGAGTTCTGACCTCTGTTTGACGATCTTGGAGCTGAGTTCGACGATCTTGGGTCAGATCATCGAGCTCCGTTCGACGGTCGACTATGGGTGAGGTCAGGTATATGAGATCGTCGAGCTGCGTTCGACGACTTTGGCTGAGATCGTCGATCAGCGTTCGATGATTTTTCCTGAGATCGTCGAGCTGCGTTCGGCGATCGTCGATCTTCATTCGGCGATCGTCTAGCTTCGTTCGACGATTTCTGCTGGGACTTAAATTTCTGAGCCAGATCAGAATTTTTCCTGACAACCTCTACAACTCTCTTTCCCTTGCTAGAAATAAACTTGATGGGAGTTGTTAGGACTATAGGTTGGCTGGATGAAGCACCCAAGTCCAGTGTACTGTTAAGTCTAGAGTTCACTGTGCTTGTGATGTCCATCAGCTTGATGCTTCTCCCATTAAGGGATTCTTCAAGCTTCTTGGCCTCAGAGAGCTCACTTTTCAGTGTAGCTATCTGTTCCCTACATTTCTCCAACTCCTGAGAGAGTTTGAGGTTTTCTGACTTTAAACCATTGTGTTCAGATAATTGATTTCTGAGAGAGATAATCTCTTTCTCAGACTTTAGCAGGTCTAAACACAGTGCTTTAAATTCAGATTTAAAATCTTCTGAAGTAAAATCAAAAGAACTAATTACCTGATCTTCTTCAGGTTGGGTTTCTGAGTCTGACTCTGACTCTTCTTCCTCTGAGTTGTGCTGTGAGGCATTAATTGTCATCATGCAGAATTCCTTTTCTTCTGCATCATCCTCATCATCACTGGAGCTGGATGAGGCTTCTGATTCCTCTTCTGTCTCACTCCAGGATTCAGCAACAAACCCTTTTCTTGTATGCTTATTCCTGCTTGAAGAAGGTTTGCTATTGTCATTCCTTTTGGGGTCCTTCTCCTTTCTTCTTTCTTTTTTGTCCCTTCTATCCTTGTTATTGTTCTCTGGACAGTCAGGAACTATGTGCCCTGGTTTCCTACAACCAAAGCAGATAATGTCTTTGTTATTGCCAATGGACTTGTCATACCTTGGCTTATCCTGCTCCTTGTATGATCTTCTTCTGAAGTCCTTTCTGGTCATCTTATAGAATCTTTTGGCCAACAAGCTGAGAAGTTCATCATTGCCTGTAGCTTTTTCTTCAGGCAGATCTTCAGTTGTCTTGAATGCTATGGTCTTCTCCTTTCTTGTGGCTGGTGAAGCAGCCTTCTGTTCTTCCTCTCTGTTCTTGATGAGTAGCTCGTAAGATTTGAGCTTACCCAACAAGGCTTCAGTGGTGATCTCATTCAGACTTCTGGCATCCTTAATTGGCCAGATTCTTGAATCCCAAGTGCTGGGGAAGCACATTAGGATCTTGTCATTAAGTTCTGTCAGAGAGATCTCTTTGTCTAATGTCCTCAGTTCACTGACAATCAGACTCAGTCTGTTATACATGTCTCACTGACTCAGTCTCTCCCTTCTTGAAGTTCTCATATTGGGAGATGAGATGGGATCTTCTGTCCTTTCTCTCGTCAGCTGAGCCTGAGACAATTTCTGAGAGTCTATCCCAAATTTCCTTTGCTGAATTACATTCAGCTACCTTTTGAAAAATGTCATCTGACATTGTCTGGGCTAGAATGTTCATAGCCTTGGCATCAGCTACTTTCCATTTTTTGATGTCAGCCTCTGTTCCTGATGGAGGTGGAACAGCATTTGTGCTTGTGCTCTCTGGAGGTCTTGGACACACTGTCAAAACAGAATTAAATATATCTTCGTCAATAGAATTCATGTAGAGTCTAATCCTTGCCTTCCAAAGTGCAAACTTTGACAAATTGCACACTGGAGGTCTGGTGCTAGCATAATCTTTGTTTTGGGCCATGAGTTGTGCAAACAAAATCTAATAATGAAATACAAAAGAAAAACAGATCTAGTTTAGGATCTTGGGGTTCAGGTGTTAGCCTGTACAACCAATTAGGTATGGTATGTTTAACCAACCTCCCTCTGATACTAATTGAAAGTGCAACTAGATCTGATATACTCTAGAGGGGGGTGAATAGAGTATATGGTGTTTTAAAACTTTTTTTTTTTAAAACTTTTACAACAATTGTTGTACTATGTGTGAGCAGGGAAGCAAATATAAATCTAATCACAGAACTAAGCTATGCAAAAACTAAGCACAGACAAATCAAGGCCAGAAACAAAAAGTAAACAAGCAGAACCAGAGGACACAAGGAAATATAGTGGTTCCCCAAACTTGGGTACATCCACTCTTCTACCACCCTAGGTAGGAATCCACTACAGGATGAGTTGATCAGGTGTCCTGGGCACCAATGAGCTTTTGATAAGGTACTCAAAAACCAAAGCAGATTTTTTGATCAGGTGTCTTGCCACCAATGAGCTTTTGACAAGGTGCTCAAAAACCAGATTCAAACTTTTGAAGGGAGTTTGAGAAACCCTTTACAGAGTGGGGGTGAGAGAGTGATGGCAGTCTTCTCTTTCTCAAACAACTGAGAAGACTATGTGGATTGATGTCAAAGCTCCCCCTGAATCCTTGAAATCTTCAGGAAGAAAAGCTTTGCTGAGGGTGATAGGCCTTCAAAGGTAGAACTCCAGCAAAAGATGATTTCAGCAATGGCTGAAATGTTGAGTGTCTGGAGTCTTGAAATGATGTTGGCCTTGAACACTTTAAGAGCTGAAGAGATCTGAAGATCTGAAGATTTTTGAAAGCTTGATCTCTTTGATGAGTGTTCTTCAGGATTCTTTTTGACAGAAGATTTTGAAGGAGACTCAGTAATCTGTGTTGTGTGTCCTCTCCTTGTTAATGTCTGTATATCATCTATATTGATTCAAAAACATTCTGTCTTTTATTCTCTGTGCCAGAATAGAATATCATTCTCTGTCAAAGATAGTCGTTAGTCTGCATTGATTGCATCCTTAATTGCAAAAACTCTTCTGGAGGAAAGTCCACAGAATTATTCCTTGAAAAATCCCTTGAAACTTGGTCCAGAAATAAATGAAAACGGCTAGCAAATCTCTGAATTAATTGCATAATAACTCCTGTCTGAATTGAATTTGAATTCTGGAAGTTATCTGAAAACGTCGAACTGAGCTCTGCTATCGTCGAGCTGAGCTCAGCGAACTGGAAAACTTAAGCAGCAAAATAATCGTCGATCTGAGCTCAAAGATTGTCGAACTGAGCTCAGAGATAAAGATCCAATGCAGAGTCAAAATCGTCGAACTGAGCTCACCGATCGTCGAATGGAGTTCGACGATATTATGAAGTTGAGCTCAGCGATCGTCGAGTGGAGCTCGACGATCTGCCGAAGTTGAGCTCGACGATCGTCGATCTGAGTTCGACGAATCGTCGTGCTGAGCTCGACGATCAGACTTGGTCTCCAGACAGAAAAACTTGGTCTTCAGGGCAGCTTCCAATCCTAGACTTCTAACCCTTAGACTTAATTCTAATTGACCTATTAAGCTGTACAGAAGGTCAAACATAGATTCCTAGAGACATAGTGATCCTGACCCAAATTAGTAATAGGGTGTTCCAACAATCTCCCCCTATTTGGGTTAGGATTACTATTTACAGACTTTGAAAAAAAATTCAAACAACATCATACAATCAGAAAAGCATAAAAACAACAGCAGCTAGACATTGCAGAAGCATTACAGAGATATATATATATATATGGCATCCAGATAGCAGTCAGAAAATCCAAAGATTGTCACCTTACAGAGTTACTTCTTCTCTTTGCCTTTAACCATTTTGATTTCTCTGTTAGGGTCTAAGGCTTACTTGTTGGACCTGGTGTCGTCAGCTGCACCCAAGTATGTTTGCTTTGAAGTCCTAGGAACCACAGCAGTAGGATGCAACTCCATATATCTGTCTGCATCAAAGAATTTGCTGGAGGCATATCTTTCTAGCTCTTTTTGTCTTTGCTCTGACATGGTAGAAATATTTGAAGTGTCTAGCCCTTGTTCTTTGGCTTTCTTTATCTGTTCTAATGCAGCCAACTCCTTCATCCTAGCAGTCCAAGCAACTGGATTCTTCTCAGGGTCCTCAAATGGTACAGGTGGCTCATACCTGTTGGAAGAATTGTCTTGAGGAGGCCTAGCAGACACTGTCTCTCTTAGCTTGTAGGGGAATGGACCAGAAGTAGTATCAGATGAAACATGTCCTCCCCTGGAGTATGGGTGCTGCCTGGAGTGCCCTTTAGAATAAACCTGAATATCTCTTTGACTTCCCCTGTATCCTCCTCTCCTAGAGTAAGAACCCCTAGACTGGCTTTCCCTTTGGTATGATCTGACATGGGGTTGATAGGGAGCATGGCTTCTAGATGGGGCTTGACTTGCAGAGCTGCCACCTGCACCTGCATCAGGAGGAGGTGGTGGAGGAGGATGAGGGTGCTGGAACTGGGAGGAGCCCTTCTCATACTTTCTCTTCTTTTTCATTGCTTTCAGCTGATTTTTGGAATACTGCATCCAATGTTCAGTAATTTGGCAGTTATGCAGAATATAATAGGGAATATCATTATCATCCTTTACTTTTGCAGGAGGAACCCTTTTCATAGCTTTGCTTCTAGCCTTCCTCTTCCTGGCAATAGTGGCAGCAGAGTCATCATAGTCTGTCTTGAACTCATCAGAGTCAGAACTCTGGGCATCATATACAGCATCTATTTTCTTCATCAATTCTTTCTTCAACTGAGCAGCAGCAGATGAGGCAGAAGCAGAAGGAGCAGCAACAGGGACAGCAGCAGAGATAGCAGCACAAACAACAGCAGATTCAGCAGTAGATACAGAAACAGATTCAGCAGCAGATACAGAAGGAGAAGCAGAAACAACAACAGTAACTTCAGGAGTGATGACAGCAGCAACTTCAGTAACATCAACAAAATCTTCAGCATGCTCAAAATCAGTGGCCTCTGACATCAGAAAATCCTTGGATGTCTGCTCATCAGAGGCAGTTGGGATTTCAGCAGCAGCAAAAACAGATTCAGAAGCAGATTCAGTCTTTTCTTCAACGGCAGCAGCAGCAGCAATCATTGAGTGTACAAAAGAAGAGATGATGCTGGGGTCTCAGCCAGAGAAAGGCACCAGTGCATTAGATAGGTCTTCTGGGGGCTGGACAGCATTAGGCTCTGGGAGATAGCTGAAGTATGCAGTATCAAAGGCAGAAAACAAAGACCTTAGGTCTATTGCCAAGACTGCAGTAGGAGCCACAGCAACAGGAACAGCAGATACAAAAACAACAGCAGCAGCAGTATCATGAACAGCAGGAGCAGAAGCAGCAGCAACAGCAGCATGAAGGCTTGCTTCATATGGCATCTCCCCCTGCCTGGATGCAGATACATCTGTATCAAGGCACACTGCTGGAGGTGCTGCCTGAGGAAGGAGGGAGGAAAGCCTGGCAGAGAGAGCTGCCACTGACTGTTGTAGAGGAGCTAAGGAGGCCTCCAAGAGAAGAGAGAGCCTGGGGGCAAGTAGCTCATACAACTTGTCAGCTAAGGCTGGGAGATCTACATGCTCAATAGCAGGAGCAGAGGTAGATGGAATAGGGATGGCTGAGGATGCTGGAAGTGGAGAGCTGGGTAGTGGAATGGATGGCTCAGGAGTGGGGATAGTGGATATGGAGGATAAGGGGATGGATATGGATGGGGTGAAAGTTGGTTGGTCAATGATATGGTGGAGGAGATCTTGGAATGAGGTTGAGGAGGAGGGTAACTCTGGAGGAGAAGAGGGGGAATCATCCATGTAGGAGTCATCCAGAAGGGTGAAGGATGGTATGGATGGGGAAGAAGTGACATCTGGTGGAGGGTATGAAAACAATGGGTGGAATTGGTCTACTGGAGGTGATGAAATGGTTGCTGGAGATGGAATTGATGTTGGGGAAGGGCTAGAGATGGTAATGGTGGATGGAGCTGGAATGGTGGATGGTAGAGGTAAGGTTGGAATGGGAGGAGGAGAAGAAGCAGCAACAGCAGCAGCCAGGTCTTCTACAGGAGCAGAGACCTGTGGGAGAGTGACTCTGTGAGTCCTGGTGCCTGAAGGAGCACTAGATGAGGGCCTGCTTGGCTTGCTGATTTGCCTGTCCCACTTGCCAAAGAGGGCACAAGAGAGTCTCTTGGAGGCATTTATGTGCACTCTAGAGGAGACCAGCAAGGTAGGGCACTTGTTCTGCAGGAAGACTCCAATAATCCTTTCAAAATTTACAAAGCTTTTGTTTATTTTCTTCTTTATTAGGTCAAAGAAGACCTCTCCCCAGTTCAAACTTTTCTTATCTACCAGAGCTCCCATGAGGCAGAGCTGATGTCTGGAGATAGTGTCATGTGCAGAGTGCTTTGCCAACAACACTTTTCCTACAACATCTGCTAGGAACCTGTACTCAACAGACAAGTTCCTTTTGAATAACTTGCTAGGGTTTCCCTCAGGATGACCCATCCTGGCAAGTATATCGGAAAACTCTTCTCCAGATAATTCAGCATTTTCTTCTCCATTTCTCAAACCAAAAACCTCTGTTAAAACTGTGGGGGTCAGAGGTACCTGAGTTCCAGCAATCGATCCAACTATTATGTTGTTGTCTAGATTGTGAGCAGTGTAGACCCATTCTTTTATTTCATCTGAAGCAAGCTTGATTCTAGTGGTCATGAGGGCAGACAAGTTCTGATCCTTGAATAAATTCAGAATGTCTTGGAAAACTTGATCAGTAGTGTTGAACGATTCCAGATCAATGTCGAAGCCTGCATCAAACTTCATGGCGGCTAGAACAGCAACTGATACGGCCATTGTACCTGCAAAAACTTAACAAACAAAACGACCAAGTGTAGAGTTGTTTGGAGGGAAGAAGGTTCTTGCAGAGAAATTGAAAGTGCAAGAGAGAACGACGGCGAAAAATGAGTTTTATATTAGGGTTCGACGTAGAATTGGAAAGATCGTTGAACTCGGTTCGACGATCGAGGCTTCTAAAGGAATCTGAAGAGACTCCAACATCGTCGATCTCCGTTCAACGATCTGGAAAGGCGTCGAGCTCCGTTCGACGATCGTTCAGGGAACAAAATCGTCGAGCGCCGTTTGACGATCGTTGACCGAAGGAGATAGTTCATACTATCTGAGAGGCGCTGAACTCAGTTCGACGATTCTGGAAATCGTCGACCTCCGTTCAACGATCTGTGAGGAAATCGTCGAGTGCAGTTCAGAGATCAGAAAATTCTAGTTACTAAGAGAAATCAGAATTTTTGCCTAGTCTTGATCAATTTTTAGCTTTCAAAATCTTGGATATTATTTAAGACTTCCTCCATCTAACATTCCTAACTGATTTAGGAAGAAGGTGTGTTTCTTTTCATCCAAAGGCTTGGTGAAAATATCTCCCCTTTGTAAATCAGTTGGGATATATTGTAATTCAATTTTATTCTTTTCAACATTATCCCTTAAGAAATGATGCCTAATCTCTATGTGTTTTGTCCTACTATGGAGGACTGGATTTTGAGCTATATCATTTATTGGAAATAGCACTTGTATTGTCACAAAAGATTTTTTGACTTCTCTAAGTTGTAGCCATAGTCTAGGAGTTGGTTTTGAATCCACAGTATTTGTGAACAACAACTGCCTGCAGCCATATATTCAGCTTCAGCAGTTGAAGTTGACACAGATGTTGTTTCTTGCAAAACCAAGAGACAAGTCTGTCACCAAGGAACTGACAAGTTCCACTGGTGCTTTTTCTGTCAATTCTGCATCCAGCATAATCAGCATCAGAGAATCCAGTTAAATCAAATGCTGAATCTTTTGGATACCAGAGACCTAGATTTGGACAACTTTTAACATACCTGAGAATCCTCTTTACTAATGTTAGGTGTGACTCTCTAGGGCTTACTTGGAACATAGCACATATATATGTAGCAAACATTATATCTGGTCTACTAGCTGTAAGATACAGTAAAGAGCCAATCATTGCTCTATATGTTGTCTGATCAACAGGTTTCCCATGTTCATCAGCATCCAATACAGCATGGTAGGCATGGGTGTTTTCATACAAGATGCCTCAGACATGCCAAATTTCTTAACCAGCTCATTAGCATATTTGGTTTGAGAAATAAAGATGCCTTCAGCATGTTGTTTGACTTGCAATCCTAGGAAGAAGGATAGCTCACCCATGCTACTCATCTCAAATTTAGAATGCATCAGTTAGAAAACCTTCTGCACAATTTTGAGTCAGTAGAACCAAAAATGATATCGTCTACATAAATTTGCACTAGTAGGGTATGGACTTATGAGTTCTAATAAAAAGAGTTTGGTCTACTCTACCCTTATAAAATCATTTTCCAAGAGAAAGCATGCTAAGGTCTCATACCATGCTCTAGGAGCTTGCTTGAGACCATATAATGCTTTGTTCAGTCTAAAAACATAATCAGGATAAGTTGGAGAGATAAAACCTGGAGGTTGTCTGACATAAACTTCCTCTTTGATGTCTCCATTTAAGAAGGCACTCTTGACATCCATTTGATAGACTTTGAAACCTTTGTGAGCTGCATAAGCTAGAAATATCCTGATGGCTTCCAATCTTGCAACAGGTGCAAAAGTCTGGTCGTAGTCAATTCCTTCTTCTTGAGAATATCCCTGAGCAACTAGCCTTGCCTTGTTCCTTATTATTACTCCTTGATCATCCAGTTTATTTCTGAATACCCATTTTGTTCCAACAATGGAATGATCCTTTGGCTTTGGCACTAGTTCCCATACTTTGTTCCTCTCAAATTGATGCAATTTCTCTTGCATTGCAATGATCCAGTGTGGATCTTGCTCTGCATCTTGAATGGACTGAGGTTCAATTTGAGATAGGAAGCAGGTGTGCAACAGGTTTTGGTTGACCTGATTTCTGGTTTGCACACCAGCTGAGATTTCTCCAATTATTTGGGTAATTGGATGATCTCTTGATGTTACTAAATCAACAGGGGGTGTTGATTGTTCACCAACCTGTGTTGTTGTTTCCTCTTGTGGTACAACAACTGGCTCTTCAAGTTGAGCTTCAATGTGTTGAGCATTCCCTTCATCTTCACTGCTTTCATCTTCTTGAGCAACCTGTAGCTTGTTCATATCTTCAACTAGAGAGTGTTCCTGCAAAGGTTCTATGGTAGAATAAATCTTCTCCTTGAAAGACATGTTAGTTTCATCAAAAGAAATATGAACAGATTCCTCAATTTTCAAAGATGATTTATTATATACCCTATAGGCCTTGCTGATCATGGAGTATCCCAGAAACACTCCTTCATCAGCTTTGGCTTGAAATTTTGCTAAGTATTTCTTGTCATTATTGTGAATATAGCAAATGCAACCAAAAATTCTGAAATAGTCAACTTTAGGTTTCTTCCCTTTGAGTAATTCATATGGAGTCTTTCCCTTTAGTTTATGTATCAGACTTCTGTTCAGCACATAGTTGGAGGTGTTCACTGCCTCTGCCCAAAAGGATAGAGGTAGATGAGCATCTGACAACAAGTAGTGGCAGATTCAATAAGGGTTCTATTTTTCCTTTCAGCTACCCCGTTTTGTTGAGGAGTTCTAGGAGCTGAGAAAGTATGTCTGATCCCTTCACTCTGACAGAACTCTTGCATAAGAAGAGAATCAAACTCTGTCCCATGATCACTTCTGATCAGGGCAATGTGAGTATTGAACTCAATCTGTATACATTTGAGAAACTCTGTCAGACACTTAAAGTTATCAGACTTCTTCCTTAGAAAAAACACCCAAGTGAATCTAGAGAAGTCATCTACAATTACTAAAGTGTAGGATTTCCCTCCTAGGCTTTGTACTGTGATGGGTCCAAATAGATCATGTGTAACAGATACAATATACAAGGTGAATCACTCTTATTAAGTGACTTAAAACTGTTTTTTAGTTTGCTTGCCTAATTGATAGCCTTGCAGAGTCCTTCCTTCTTGTAGAGGCCAGAAGGTAGTCCTCTAACAAGGTTGTCCTTGGATAGCCTAGCAATAGTTCTAAGGTTTTAGGTGTCCTAGTCTCTTATGCCATAAAAACTTTGGTCTACAGATTGAATTAAACAAGCAGATATCTATATCAGTTGAAAGAAAATCTACTAAATAGATGTTACCTTTCCTTTTACCTGTCAACACAGTTGTGTTGTCCTCTGAATTGATTTTACATAAGGTCTTGTTGAAGGTCACCTGGTAGCCTTCATCACACAGCTGACTGATGCTGATTAAGTTGTGCTTCAGTCCTTCCACATATGCTACCTTCTTGAAGGTTACTGAACCAATCTGGACTGCACCATATCCTTTAGTTTGTCCAAAGTTGGAATCACCAAAGATAACTTTGGGTCCAAGCTTGGCTCTGAAGGATGTGAGGTTGTCCTTATTCCCTGTCATGTGCTTAGAGCACCCACTATCCAAATACCATTGCTGGTTAGATGTTGGATAGGTCTTCACCTACACACAAAGCAATTCATTTGTTTTTGACCCAGTTTACCTTGAGCCTAGGTTGATAGCCTTTAAATTCAGAAATGAAAGACATCCCTGGTTGACTCTTATATCCTTCAGGATGATATCTCCTTGGAGGTAAAATCCATTCAGTATAAGGGTTAAAGGTTTGGGATGAAGAACCCTCAGGATTCAATTTTGATTTGCCTTTGAAAAATTTTCCAGAGTTCTGACCTCTGTTCGACGATCTTGGAGCTGAGTTCGACGATCTTGGGTCAGATCGTCGAGCTCCGTTCGACGGTCGACTATGGGTGAGGTCAGGTATATGAGATCGTCGAGCTGCGTTCGACGACTTTGGCTGAGATCGTCGATCAGCGTTCGATGATTTTTCCTGAGATCGTCGAGCTGCGTTCGGCGATCGTCGATCTTCATTCGGCGATCGTCCAGCTTCGTTCGATGATTTCTGCTGGGACTTAAATTTCTGAGGCAGACCAGAATTTTTCCTGGCAACCTCTACAACTCTCTTTCCCTTGCTAGAAATAAACTTGATGGGAGTTGTTAGGACTATAGGTTGGCTGGATGAAGCACCCAAGCCCAGTGTACTGTTAAGTCTAGAGTTCATTGTGCTTGTGATGTCCATCAGCTTGATGTTTCTCCCATTAAGGGATTCTTCAAGCTTCTTGGCCTCAGAGAGCTCACTTTTCAGTGTAGCTATCTGTTCCCTACATTTCTCCAACTCCTGAGAGAGTTTGAGGTTTTCTGACTTTAAACATTGTGTTCAGATAATTGATTTCTGAGAGAGATAATCTCTTCTCAGACTTTAGCAGGTCTAAACACAGTGCTTTAAATTCAGATTTAAAATCTTCTGAAGTAAAATCAAAAGAACTAATTACCTGATCTTCTTCAGGTTGGGTTTCTGAGTCTGACTCTGACTCTTCTTCCTCTGAGTTGTGATGTGAGGCATTAATTGCCATCATGCAGAATTCCTTTTCTTCTGCATCATCCTCATCATCACTGGAGCTGGATGAGGCTTCTGATTCCTCTTCTGTCTCACTTCAGGATTCAGCAACAAACCCTTTTCTTGTATGCTTATTCATGCTTGAAGAAGGTTTGCTATTGTCATTCCTTTTGGGGTCCTTCTCCTTTCTTCTTTCTTTTCTGTCCCTTCTGTCCTTGTTCTTGTTCTCTGGACAGTCAGGAACTATGTGTCTCGGTTTCCTGCAAACAAAGCAGATAATGTCTTTATTATTGCCATGGACTTGTCATACCTTGGCTTATCCTGCTCCTTGTATGATCTTCTTCTGAAGTCCTTTCTGGCCATCTTATAGAATCTTTTGGGCCAACAAGCTGAGAAGTTCATCATTGCCTGTAGCTTTTTCTTCAGCAGATCTTCAGTTGTCTTGAATGCTATGGTCTTCTCCTTTCTTGTGGCTGGTGAAGCAGCCTTCTGTTCTTCCTCTCTGTTCTTGATGAGTAGCTCGTAAGATTTGAGCTTACCCAACAAGGCTTCAGTGGTGATCTCATTCAGACTTCTGGCATCCTTAATTGGCCAGATTCTTGAATCCCAAGTGCTGGGGAAGCACATTAGGATCTTGTCATTAAGTTCTGTCAGAGAGATCTCTTTGTCTAATGTCCTCAGTTCACTGACAATCAGACTCAGTCTGTTATACATGTCTCTCACTGACTCAGTCTCTCCCTTCTTGAAGTTCTCATATTGGGAGATGAGATGGGATCTTCTGTCCTTTCTCTCGTCAGCTGAGCCTGAGACAATTTCTGAGAGTCTATCCCAAATTTCCTTTGCTGAATTACATTCAGCTACCTTTTGAAAAATGTCATCTGACATTGTCTGAGCTAGAATGTTCATAGCCTTGGCATCAGCTACTTTCCATTTTTTGATGTCAGCCTCTATTCCTGATGGAGGTGGAACAGCATTTGTGCTTGTGCTCTCTGGAGGTCTTGGACACACTGTCAAAACAGAATTAAATATATCTTCGTCAATAGAATTCATGTAGAGTCTAATCCTTGCCTTCCAAAGTGCAAACTTTGACAAATTGCACACTGGAGGTCTGGTGCTAGCATAATCTTTGTTTTGGGCCATGAGTTGTGCAAACAAAATCTAATAATGAAATACAAAAGAAAAACAGATCTAGTTTAGGATCTTGGGGTTCAGGTGTTAGCCTGTACAACCAATCAGGTATGGTATGTTTAACCAACCTCCCTCTGATACTAATTGAAAGTGCAACTAGATCTGATATACTCTAGAGGGGGGTGAATAGAGTATATGGTGTTTTAAAACTTTTTTTTTTTAAAACTTTTACAACAATTGTTGTACTATGTGTGAGCAGGGAAGCAAATATAAATCTAATCACAGAACTAAGCTATGCAAAGACTAAGCACAGACAAATCAAGGCCAGAAACAAAAAGTAAATAAGCAGAACCAGAGGACACAAGGAAATATAGTGGTTCCCCAAACTTGGGTACATTCACTCTTCTACCACCCTAGGTAGGAATCCACTGCAGGATGAGTTGATCAGGTGTCCTAGGCACCAATGAGCTTTTGATAAGGTACTCAAAAAGCAAAGCAGATTTTTTGATCAGGTGTCTTGCCACCAATGAGCTTTTGACAAGGTGTGCTCAAAAACCAGATTCAAACTTTTGAAGGGAGTTGAGAAACCCTTTACAGAGTGGGGGTGAGAGAGTGATGACAGTCTTCTCTTTCTCAAAAACAACTGAGAAGACTATGTGGATTGATGTCAAAGCTCCCCTGAATCCTTGAAATCTTCAGGGGAAGAAAAGCTTGCTGAGGGTGATAGGCCTTCAAAGGTAGAACTCCAGCAAAAGATGATTTCAGCAATGGCTGAAATGTTGAGTGTCTGGAGTCTTGAAATGATGTTGGCCTTGAACACTTTGAGAGCTGAAGAGATCTGAAGATCTGAAGATTTTTGAAAAGCTTGATCTCTTTGATGAGTGTTCTTCAGGATTCTTTTTGACAGAAGATTTTGAAGGAGACTCAGTAATCTGTGTTGTGTGTCCTCTCCTTGTTAATGGCTGTATATCATCTATATTGATTCAAAAACATTCTGTATTTTATTCTCTGTGCCAGAATAGAATATCATTCTCTGTCAAAGATAGCCGTTAGTCTGCATTGATTGCATCCTTAATTGCAAAAACTCTTCTGGAGGAAAGTCCACAGAATTATTCCTTGAAAAATCGCTTGAAACTTGGTCCAGAAATAAATGAAAACGGCTAGCAATCTCTGAATTAATTGCATAATAACTCCTGTCTGATTGAATTTGAATTCTGGAAGTTATCTGAAAACGTCGAACTGAGCTCTGCTATCGTCGAGCTGAGCTCAGCGAACTGGAAAAACTTAAGCAGCAAAATAATCGTCGATCTGAGCTCAAAGATCGTCGAACTGAGCTCAGAGATAAAGATCCAATGCAGAGTCAAAATCGTCGAACTGAGCTCACCGATCGTCGAATGGAGTTCGACGATATTATTAAGTTGAGCTCAGCGATCGTCGAGTGGAGCTCGACGATCTGCCGAAGTTGAGCTCGACGATCGTCGATCTGAGTTCGACGAATCGTCGTGCTGAGCTCGACGATCAGACTTGGTCTCCAGACAGAAAAACTTGGTCTTCAGGGCAGCTTCCAATCCTAGACTTCTAACCCTTAGACTCAATTCTAATTGACCTATTAAGCTATACAGAAGGTCAAACATAGATTCCTAGAGACATAGTGATCCTGACCCAAATTAGTAATAGGGTGTTCCAACACTGGGTGTCGACACAGCTCCTTGTGTCGACACTTTCTGTCTGCACTTTTCTTCACTGAGTGTCGACACAGCTCCAAGTGTCGACACTTTCTGTCTGGTGTCGACTCTGCATCCCAGGTGTCGACACAATGACTCCAAGTGTCGACACTGCTTGTCTGGGTGTCGACACAAGCCTTCTTAAGTGTCGACACTTTCCCTCTGGGTGTCGACACATGGACTTAGAAACTTTTTGCTTCAGTCCAGTGAATACTTAACCTGCACAAGTAAGCTCAACATACATCAAATACATTATGATGTATATCATTGAGTTGGGTGAAGCTTCTTCAAATCAGGTACATTTGACCAATGTACCCAACAATCTCCCCCTATTTGGAGAAGTCATAACTCTTAGTCAATGATATACACCATTTATAATTAAAAATTACAAAATGATGTAAAGCAGCATAAAGAACAGCAGGGTAAACATAACATGTATAAATTCACACATGTATACACATTCATCAACTCAGAACAAGTAAGAAATAGACACATTCACAGAACAATCATGAAATATATTGATCATATATTGATATAACAATTTTCTTATACATTTTCAAATGTTTTACATTTAAAAGATTACAAAATAATCTTCAAGTAAAATCTTAATCTATTTCTGATCAGGTTCCTTAATAACTATTCCCTTGCCAGCTTGAACTTGAGCTTTGACAGGGGCTCCAACAGTTTCAGCATCAGCAGACTTCTTGCCTTTTAGATCTTTCTTTTTAAGTTCTTCTGCCTTGATCTTCTGCCTCTCAAAATAGTGATATGGCTTGGGGAAGTACTTGCTAGGCTCCACTGCAGTAGGAGGTAGCTTTCCCATCTTTGCCTTTCTTTTATATTGAACAATGGCCTCTTGTCTGATCTCATGTTTCCTCCATTCTGCTTCAGAGAACCACTTGTTCCTTTCATGAGCATTGTCCTTGGCAGCTTTCCAGGCAGTTAGAATTATATTCCTAGAGGTAGGGCTCCACTGTTCAAAATCTGGCTTTTGTTCTGCTTGTTCCCTAAACCTCTTTTTTGACGACCTTGTCTCTTCATCCTTCTGCAATGCCTCTCGCATGGCTGCAGTAATAGGCTGAACCACTTTATCCAGAATAACATTAGGCATCCCTTCAGTTGGGCTATACATTGTCTGGACATCTGCTTGAATCATTTCAAAATCTGGAGGTGGATAAATGACCTGAGCTACTTCTGGTTGCTCACCTCCAAGATAGGTAGTTTGAATCCCTGATTCAGCAACATTATCATCATCACAGAGTGGAGGATAGCCCAGTGTAGCTCTGATGGAATTAGATATCCATTTGGCATGGTCAGAGCTAGCTTTGACTAATACTCTCTCCCCCTTTATGACTTCTCGAGCCATATGGTCTCTGACATCATCCTTTTGAAACCTGATCTGACTATCCAAGTACCTGATGTCATCTTTAAACTAAGGTTTAAGTTTTTGAAGTTGTTCAGATATGACCTTCTGGGAGGCTTGGATAGCAGTCTTAACAGTAGAAAGTTCTTCTTGAAAGACTTTATCAAATTCTGTTTTAGCAGCATCAGCAGAAGTAGAAGGTTCAGCAGCCTTATTCTTTAATTCAGTGACTATAGCATTGTGGGATTCAGTCAAATTATCATTCATTCTTAATTGATTCTCAAGTACATATCCTTGTTTCAATGCTATATCATCCACCTGTGCCTTTATCTGTTCCTGGTGTGTTGCCAAAAACACTACAGCATTTCCACCTTTGTGGAAGCAATCAGTCATTTCCTTTTTGTTAAAGTTCATTTCAAACCTTATAGACTTTATTTCCTGGGTCAGATCAAACTGTAATGACTTCTGGCCTTCATCCACATAAGCTTCTATAGCCTTTCTTTGTTCATCAAGTTTTATCTGCATGGCTATCATTAAGGCACTATAATCAACAGTTGGGGCTTGTTGAATTATAGGTTGTGGGGCTATAGATTGCAGAGCTTTCTTGTAACTCTGGCTTCTCCTTTTAAAAACATATAATTTCTTCTTCTTTGCCCTAGCACTCTCCTCATCTTCAGAGGCAGAAGTGCTGGCTATCTCAACCCTATCCTTAGGGCTTTGAGGTTTTTCAGCTTGCACATCAAGTGCCTTCTCAGTTTCTTGCCTTAAAGGCTCTTCCAGATCTTGTACTTGCTCCCCCTCAGCAGCAGCAGTCTCTTCTTCAGTAGCATCAATTTCTTTGTCAAAATCTGCTTGATCCAGATTTAGGAACAAGTCTTCCATTATGAATTCTTGTGATGAAGGAGCTGGAGACAGCCTTTGCTCTTCAACTACTGAATCAGGTACCACTTCCTGGACAGCAGATGTGTCTACTCTAACAACATCTGGTTCTTGACTATGCAGCTGAGTTTGCTGAGGAATATCAGACAAATCAGCATCTTCTATAAGATATTCTAAAGTATTTAGGTCAGTGAGTACCTCTTGGATGATGATGGTGGCTTGCTCACTGTCCAGTGTAGATGGTGCTTCTACAATTGGAGGCTCCCCCTGGCTTTGATCCCTGTGGATGGGGCTAGTTGGAGGTAGCTCCCCCTGGATCTCAGCAATATCTTGAGCAGCAGGGGTCTTCTCTGCAGCCACTTCCTCTTGGTCATCAGGAGTGAAAACAACTTGTTCTTCACTCCCTGAACTGCTGGAGGATTCTTGTTCAACTGGAGCAGTTTTTCTCTTTTTCTTTTGAGGGATCTCCTTCTCAGGTACTATCTTCTCTGGTGTTGATATTTCCTTGGACAACACCCTGTCCCATCTTGAAAAGATCCTTAGATCCATCTTCCTCATATGATTTATCTTGCTGCCTGCAGCAGTATTCATTACATCTGGTATAGTACCAGCTAGGTAGAGACTAATGATCCTGCCCAGATTGGGCTTCTTCAAGCTCTCCTTAATTTTCTCATAAATCACTTGAGACCAGTCTGTTTTTAGAGTGAAGATAATTCTTGTCATGATCCCAAACATATGGGCAGACACTCTGTCATGCCCTCCAGTCTTGCTGAGTAAGACTTTTCCCACAATTTCAGACATGAACTTTCCTTGGTTATTCATGCCTTTTCTATTGAATACAGATCCTATCTTCATCTTAGGATCAAGACCACACCAGGTTAAAGCTTCCCTGGTCTTTGAAGCAGTAACCTCTTCTTCATCTTGAATTTTGGGTAGCTGGAGTACCTTCCTCAGACTCTTAGGTGAAACCTTGATCTTAGTTCCATGAACTCTGGATTTGATTCGGAATCCAGATTCATCTACTGCAGCTCCATTAAGGAATTCAAGTACTTCTTTCTTCCAAATCTTTGTAGGTTCAGACAGGAGATATTCTAGTACAGAATCGGCGACTAGGGTTACTACAGCCTTGATTTCTACATCGGCATCGTCGAACGCGCCGCGCACAAGCTCATAACCCTCGTTAACATTCTCCTCAAGCTTAGGAGCCATTAGGGTTTGTGGAATTTGTCTTTAGAAAAGAGAGGTGTCGACACAGTAGTTTTGGTCTCGAAACTTTGAAAGCGTGTCGACAAATAAAGACAAAACCCTATATATACCTGTCTGATTTTGAAGATGAGCAGGCGGGACAGCTAACTTAAAATGTGTCGACACTGGCAATAAGTGTCGACACTGACTTATAATGTCTCGACACATATGTGTCGACACAAGTTCAGTCAACAGATTTTATGTGTCGACACTTGGTTATGTGTCGACACAACATATCTCGACACATTGTCGAGACTTTACTTAGTAAATACTGAGTAAAACATAAGTGTCGACACCATGTTGGATGTGTCGACACCTATTAGACATGTGTCGACACTAACATTCTGAAGTGTCGACACCAACATCCTGGATGTGTCGACACCTTTTTCCTGAAGTGTCGACACTACTATTCTGTGTCGACATAGACTTGTCTATGTGTCGACACCTTTTTACTTAGTCATTTTCAAATCTGTGAACTTAGTCTAAGTTTAACATTCCTAGTTCAATTTTGAATCTATTGAACTTAGCTTCTTCTAATGGCTTAGTAAACATATCAGCTACTTGTTCATCTGTTTTAACATATTCTAATAAAATATCTTCTCTTTCTACATGCTCTCTAAGAAAGTGATATTTAATTTCAATATATTTTGTCCTACTATGGGATACAGGGTTATTAGCTATTGAAATAACACTTGTAGAATCACGGAAAAGTGGAGTTCTACTTACCTGAAATCTATAGTCCTCTAGCTGATGTTGAATCCACAGAAGTTGAGCAAAGCAACTTCCTGCAGCCACATACTCTGACTCAGCTGTGGAGATAGCCACACTGGTTTGCTTCTTGCTGCTCCATGAAATTAGTCTCCCACCTAGGAATTGATAGGTTTCAGTAGTGCTCTTTCTATCCTCTTTGCATCCTGCAAAGTCTGCATCTGAATAACCTGTTAGATCAAAGTCTCCATTCCTAGGGTACCAGAGGCCTAGATAGGGAGTGCCCTTTAGATATCTCAAAATTCTCTTGACTGCAGTCAAGTGAGACTCTTTAGGGCAGGCTTGATACCTTGCACAAACACATGTAACATACATGATGTCTGGTCTACTAGCAGTCAAGTATAATAGGGAGCCAACTATCCCTCTATACAAGGTTTCATCTACAGGTTTCCCTGCATCATCCTTGCTTAGAGACATACTTGACCCCATAGGAGTCTTCATGGTACTGGATGAATCCATACCATATTTCCTTATGAGTTCTAGGGTGAACTTGGACTGACAAATGGATAAACCACTTTCAGTTTGTTTAACTTGGAGACCCAAGAAAAACTTCAGTTCTCTCATACTACTCATCTCAAACTGACCTTGCATAAGTTTTGCAAACTTTTTGCAAAGGCTGCTTTCAATAGACCCAAATATAATGTCATCTACATATATTTGGACTAGTATGACTTTGCCTCTAGATTCCCTAAGGAATAGAGTCTTATCTATTTTCCCCCTTGAGAACTTGTTTTCAATGAGGAAACTAGATAGGGTTTCATACCAAGCCCTAGGGGCTTGCTTTAACCCATATAAAGCTTTCCTAAGTCTATAGACATAATGAGGTAGAGTTGGATCAACAAAACCTGCAGGCTGCTCCACATAGACTTCTTCCTTAAGATTACCATTTAGGAATGCTGACTTGACATCCATTTGGTATACCTTGAATCCTTGATAGGTTGCATAGGCCAAGAACATCCTTATGGCTTCCAGTCTGGCTACTAGAGCAAAGGTTTGATCAAAGTCAATACCTTCTTCTTGCCTATATCCTTTAGCAACCAGTCTAGCCTTATTCTTAATGATGACCCCTTGTTCATCCATCTTATTCCTGTAGATCCACTTAACTCCTATTACATTGTGGTCTTTAGGTTTAGGAACAAGTTCCCAAACCTTGCACCTCTTGAACTGATTAAGCTCTTCTTGCATTGCTTCAGTCCATTGTGGATCCAGTATTGCTTCTTCAAATTTCTTAGGTTCAACTTGTGACAGAAAGCTGGAATAGATTGCTGCATTCATGTTTCTACTCCTGGTTTGAACTCCTTGTCTTGGATCTCCAATAATTAGCTCTACTGGATGATCTCTAAGATGCCTGTGCGCTGGAGGCATCCTAACTTCTGGTTGAACCTCTTCAGCATCTGCAACTTGCTGTACTCCTTTTATTTCTTCAACAACTGGCACATGTAGTTCTCCCTCTGGATAATAACTACTCTCCTCTCCTTGCTGTCTTGTAGCAGGTACTTCTTCTAGAGTAAACTTGTCCATTTTCTTTGTTAAACCTGTGGGGCTGCATACAGAACTAGACAACTCATTGTTAATAAGTTTAGTCTCATCAAAAACTACATGCACAGATTCTTCTACAACTTGTGTAGACAAGTTGTAGACTCTATATGCCTTACTATTATTGCTGTACCCAACAAAAATTCTCTCTTGGGACTTGGCAGCAAACTTAGTTAAGTAAGACTTCCCATTGTTAAGTATGAAGCATTTGCAACTAAAGATCTTGAAATAGGATAGGTTTGGTTTCCTGCCTTTCACAACTTCATAGGGGGTCTTGTTAAGTCCTTTAGTGATGGTAGCCCTATTTATAACATGTCATGCAATGTTAACTGCTTCAGCCCAAAAATACTCAGGCAGTGATGTATCACTTAGTAGGGTTCTACCAACCTCTATCAAGGTCCTATTTTTCCTCTCAGCAATGCCATTTTGCTGAGGTGTTCTAGGTGAAGAGAATTCTTGAAATATCCCAAAATCTTCACATAGTTTTGTCATGCTTTCAGATTGAAACTCAGTACCATGGTCACTTCTAATCTTGACCACTGTACTATTTAGTTCATTCTGAATTTGCTTGACAAAGCTGTAGAAGACACTAGGTGTTTCAGATTTCTGTCTTAAGAAGAACACCCAGGAAAACCTTGAGTAGTCATCTACAACTACAAGGGTATAGACCTTCCTACCTAAGCTGTGAATTGGCATTGGACCAAAGAGATCCATATGCAAGAGGTATAAACACCTCACAGCATCTTTGTTCTCTATGCTTTTAAAGGTAGATTTAGTCTGCTTGCCCTTTTGACAAGCTGAGCAAATACCATCTTTGACACACTTAACTTGAGGACCATTCCTCACTAACTCTTTGCTAAAGAGTTTGCTAATAGTCTTGTAGTTAAGATGGGCAAGCCTCTTGTGCCATTTGACACAATGAGAGACTGTCTCATCAGCTACAAGACAAACTGGAGAACCATTGTTCTCAATCATAATGTCTAGGCAATAGACATTCCTTTTCCTATATCCTGTCAAAATGATCTCTTGATCACTTGACCTCTTGATATGAAAATCATTTTTAACAAATGAGATGTCATACCCTACATCACTTAATTGACTTATACTTATTAGGTTGTGTTTCAACCCTTTAACATAAGCCACTTAAGTAATGGTAACTAAGTTTGTAGAAATGTTATCAAACCCTTTGATGATTCCTTTTTCAGAACCACCAAAGGTAACTTTTGGACCATCCTTTATTGGAATGTAGTCCTTTAGTAGTTCCCTTGTTCCAGTCATATGTCTGGAACATCCACTGTCCAAGTACCATGTTGGGGTATGGCCACTTGAACTCACCTGCAAAACAGATTAATGAACCTTAGAACCCAAAGTATTCTTGGGTCCTTGGTGATTGTTAGTTTGCAATTTGACAAACCTACCTACTAGCTCTCCAGTAGGTAATTTGCAACTCACTTTGGCACTGGCATTGTGCCAACAGTCCACTGCAAAATGGCCAATTTTGCCACAGCACCAACATTCATACTTGTTGTACCTTTGCTTAGGTATTGCCTTGGCTGTCCTGACTACAACAGGCTTGTTGAATGTTGGGGCTTTGCCCTTGGACTTAGACTTGGACTGCTCAGTCCCTGCAGGTCTAATAAAACCCAGTCCAGCCTTGCCTTTATGATGAACAAAATCATCAATTAAAGGTAACACTGACTTAGGTTTAGAAAACCTAGCAACTAAGTCCTTCTCCTTCTGGAGATTGATCTCCAGACTCTTAATTTGATCATTCTTAAATGATATAGTACCCATTTGAATCACTGTTATGTGTTTCAACCTGGCTATCTCATTCAGTTTTTGATCAAAGGACTTCTCAAAATCTGTTGCTGCAGCTTTAAGAACAGTAATTTCCTTTGCCTGACTTTTGGCAAGGGATTTGCTTTTCTTGTAAGCCTGCAACAGCACCTTATATTCATCTATAAGCTGATGAATATCATCCTCAGACTCAGATACATTCTCATCACTTGATGAAGAAGAATCTGAATCTGAACTAGAACAAGAAACTGAATTTAAACTTGAACTTTGTACCTGACTGGGTCCTGGCTGCTCCAGGATTTTGGCACTCTCTGTCAAAGTCATTAGCCCTTGGCATTGACTGTCGTCTTGTTCATAGATAGACTCCATTAACTGCATGAATTCTTCCTCTTCTTCTTCAGCAAACAGCCCTATGTAGGCTTCAGCATCAGACTCAGATTCTGAAGAAGAAATGTCTGATAGAGTCTTCTCTTTCTTGGCTACAAAGTACTTTTCCTTCTTGCCTTTGTAGTGAGTCTTTTTCCTGTCACTAGATTCCTTTCTCTTTTCTGGACAATCTGCAATAACATGGCCCTGTCTATTGCAGTAATAGCGCACTATCTTAGATCCAGTTGCCTTGCTTGACTTTGTCCTCTTCCTGTCTTTCTTTGAAGGCTTTTTCTCCTGATGAAAGACTTCCTTTCCCTTTGAAGAAGAAGGTCTTGACCTCCACTGTTTCTTCTTCAAGAATTTCTGAAAGTGTCTAGTGAAGGCAACAAAGTCTTCATCACTTTCACTGCTCTCAGTCTTTGTGCTGATAGACTCATCAGATTCTGATTCAACTACCTCTGGAGGTGGAGTTGAAGACTTATTCCTGCACTTTCTGGGAACCTCTGTCTTGAAAGCAACAGTTCTTTCTTTGTGCTCAATCCTTGTTGATTTCTCCTCCTCTTTTCTCACAGTCAACTGCATCTCATATGACAATAACTTGCCAAACAGTGTAGGAGGAGGAATTTCCCCCAACTTAGCCATCTCTCTTATGGCACAGATCTTTGTGTCCCAATCTTTGGTTAGGGACCTTAAGAACTTGTCATTTAGTTCATAGTTAATGAACTCTCTTCCATAAGATATGAGTTCATTAACTATTCTGTAGAACTTTTTGTAGCACTCAGTTATGCTATCACCTTTACCTTGTCTAAAACTCTCATACTCCTGATTTAGCAAGGATTTCCTATCTTGTCTAACTTCTTCATATCCTTCCATATACACTATAAGAGTGTCCCACATCTCCTTGGCTGTCTTACAATGTATAAGATTCTGAAAAGTTGCATCATCAATTGCACTCACTATTATGTTCTGTGCCCTCTTGTCCATTATAGCTAGGACAATCTCATCCTTAGTCATCTCAGAGAAATCCTTTGGAGTTCTCTGATTTGCATCTAGCACTGAAATCTTCATGGGCACATAAGGCCCTTCTTTTACTGTGATGTAGATTCTAGGGTCTGAGGCCTCCATAAATAGCCTTACCCTTTCCTTCCAGATCCCAAAGATCTCTTTCCTGCATATGGGCAATTTCATGGAACCCAATTCCTTGTGATTCTCAGAAGAACCCATGTTTCTTGATTTTCTTGAATTTCTTGAATCTGTGTTGCCTTACACTGAATCTGCCAAACAGGATCTCCTCAGACTGTTAGTCCTTGTTTTGAGGAGCCTGGCTCTGATACCACTTGAAAGATATGGTACCTAAACACCTAGAGGGGGGGGGGGTGTGAATAGGTGACCTAATCCTTTTTAAACTTTAATGGCAGCCAACAGTTTATAACACAGTTTTTTAACTTATTCTATCACAGCAAACACAGCAATAATCACAGCACAGTACAACACAGCATACACAGTGGTTTTATAGTGGTTCCCCAATCTTTGGGTACATCCACTTTCCCCCTTCGCCTATCTAGCAATGTACTAGATTCGGCCAAACTTCTCCACTAGCTCAGAACCCAAATTGGTTCCTACACCTCAGGCCCAAAGCCTTACAACTCAGCTTTATCCCAAAGCCTACTCTCAGCCAATCAAGGCCTACACTCAGCCAACCAAGGCCTACACTCAGCCAACCAAGGCCTACACTCAGCCACCAAGGCCTACACTCAGAGATCTCAATCTCCTACACTCAGGCTCTCAAGCCCTACCCTCAGCCTTTATAATTATAGGCTTACAAATCACTCAGATCCAAAGGATCCTACAAGTTAAAAATGTATTACAGATATTGACTCTACAACTCAGAAATAAAAGAGGGGAGTTGAGAGTTTCTTGATGAGTTCTTGGAAGAACTCAGCTGGATCCAATCTGACTTAGCTTCCTTCAAAGCTTCTTGAGTAGAACTGAATAAGATTGAATCCTCCTGCAGTAGTTCCTTGACCTCTGCTACTTAAGATCCAGAATTGAATCTGAATCCTTCTTCTCAGCCTAGTTCCAGAGGCTGATTTCTTGGATGGAGCCCTCTCTCTCCAACTTCTTAGATCTGCACTTGAACTGCTAGATCTTCTTGTGTTGATACTTTGAGTACCACTTTAATGATTACTTCAACAATATGACCAATCTTAACAATAATCTGATCAACAGTTTCTGTAAACTGTAGGTGCCTATTTATAGGCTTTCTTCATGGTAACCGGCTGGTCCGGTCCATAACTGACTTCTGATATCTCTGACAGGTGCTGTAGACCGGCTGGAACGGTAGCTGTCAAGTCATCCAGTCATTTCTTGAAATTCTCTAACTGTCTGAAAGTGTCGAGACTTTCTGTCTTTAAGTGTCGACACTTATAGTCCAAGTGTCGACACATGCTGTGTAAGTGTCGACACATGTTGTGTAAGTGTCGACACAAGTCTACAAGGTGTCGACACAACTCCTTGTATGTCTCGACACAGTTTCTTCTGCATGTGTCGACACTGAAATTGAGTGTCGACACAAGTACTTGTTTTTCTAGCTTTTGCTGAATTCTTCTAAGTGTCGACACATCTCCTTTGTGTCGACACAACTTCTTGTGTTGAATCTGTCAAGTGTCGACACTACTTCTTGGTGTCGACACATAGTCTTCTATGTTGATTCTTGCTGAGTGTCGACATAGCTCCTTGTGTCGACACACCTTCTTCTTGTTGAGACTTCAGCTGAGTGTCGACACATTCCCTTAGTGTCGATACTTGTACTTAGAATAATTTCGTTGATCTTTCTGATCTTTGCTAAGTGTCGACACAGCTCCTTGTGTCGACACTTTCTTCAAGTGTAGAGTCTTTAGCTGAGTGTCGACACATTGTGCTGGGTGTCGACACTTACTTCATGTGTTGACTCTTCTGGTTGTGTGTCGACACATTGTGCTGGGTGTCGACACATACTCCAAATGCTGACTCTTCTGCCTAGTGTCGACACATTGTGTTGAGTGTCGACACTTGTACTTAGTCTCTGCAGACTTTTGCTGAGTGTCGACACAGCTCCAAGTGTCGACACTTTCTGGTGTATACATACATACATATATATATATATGTATGTATATACATATATATATATATATATGTATGTATATATATATATATGTATATACATATATATATATGTATATATACATATATATATATATATACATATATATATATATATATGTATGTATATATACATATATATGTATGTATATATATATATATACATATATATATATATATATGTATATATATATATATATATATATATATATATATATATATAACATTTCTTATAGGAAATGATTTTATTGGAGCCTTTAGGTGTTTGGTGTTTGAACTCCATATTTAAAAGGAAAAGCTCCAAAACCAAATGGAGGGAATCCAAAATTCTGGAGGGAACCCTTTTTTCGCTAAGGATGAAATCCTATAGTCCCACCTTGCCTACCTCCATTCATATGTGAGTGTTTATTAATTAAGTTCCTCTTTTCTATGTGTTCAAAAGAACATAAGGAGAATCTATGCACCACAGGCGCGCGCGCGCACGCACCGCACCGGATCAGATTCAGGATTCAGGATTCGGAGAATAATTGAATTGAATTGTTATTTTTGCTCCAAATAGTTTTGTCTCGGCTGCTCTTTCGTCGAGCGTCTTTGTTCGTCGACAGCATTTTTTCGTCGACCGCTTTCGCCAGCGGTTTCGTCGAACGCTGTTCGTCGACAGCCCCGCCTTTTTCGTCGACCGCTTTCGCCAGCGGTTTCGTCGACCGCTTTTCGTCAACCGCCTTTCGTCGAGTGCCTTTTCGTCGACCGCTCTCGCCAGCGGTTTCGCCGACCGCTTTTTGTCGTGCCTTTATTACGCTGACGTTTCTAACGTTCTTTTCTTTTCTTACCATTCATAACCGTCAAAATTAATGACGAATTTATTTCTTCTGTTTACCGAGATTTCAAATAACGTCTTTTCAGAAATCGTTTTAAGGCGATATATTTATTCTTTCTACGGTCTTTTTTTTTAAAAAAAACTGGCCGTGTTTTTGT
Source organism: Platanthera guangdongensis (assembly GCA_039583875.1). Taxonomy (NCBI): domain Eukaryota; kingdom Viridiplantae; phylum Streptophyta; class Magnoliopsida; order Asparagales; family Orchidaceae; genus Platanthera; species Platanthera guangdongensis. The sequence continues at coordinate 23,641,088 of CM077163.1, forward strand.
TTTCATCTTCTTCACATTTTTGCTTCATCAAGTGGTGGTTCGGGTGCTCTGTGCTTCTTCGGTGTCCGCGCACATCGGAGTTTCAGGATCTAGCCGGGATGTTGTACCTTGGAGGAGTGAGCATCGGTTGAAAGCCCTGCCGGAGGGTGGTGCAACTTCTTTAGGGCAGTAATTACACGCCTTACCCATGCTCGATTCTAAACCTATAAATTTTATTTCTCTCCTTCACTATTTTGGATCAGTTTTAAAAGATCAAAATTTTCTAGATCTATATTTTTACCGCTGTTATGTCATGTTTTTTCGAAATATAAATATAAATATATATATTATTGTAGAATAAATAGGAAATTTATTCTATCAAAACAAACTTAGTATAAACTCCATTTTGAGACTAGTAGTGTTTGGTTAAAAAAAACGACCCTAAAGGTTTATGTGTCGTTGCGTTTGCCAAGAAATTTTGATAATATTAATTCGCCGTAGCGACGCATACTACTAAATTTTTATAACATGAAATTCTATGAACATTCTTGTGTTTGAATGAAAATTGACTCCCGTTTCCTCTCATGTCACAGAGGCTAGATGACGACAATGGAGCTTTTTGAGCCTAGAGGTGACAACCTTGGGGCTGTGCATGCCATTCATCTTAATTGGAGTTCTCAGGGGTGTCTTCTCCATTGATCCACCTTTATACCTTTGTTTTGGAAACCTCCACAGGATGAACGAGCGAAGCTCAATTTCAATGGCATTATGAAACATACATAAGATTGGGCGAGATCTGATTGGGTCATTTGAGATCATCATGGGTGTGTCCTCCCGGGGGAAGGCATTCACTTTCACTGCTTATCTATTCCGACCGCCGAGCTCCTTGCAACTTAGAAGGGTTTGCTTATTTCTATCTTTTCGATGAACATCCTTCGTCTAATCATCCAAGGTGACTCTATGACTGTGATTCAATGACTTTGGGGTTTCTCAGCTTGCTCGGACAATACGACACATCAAGTGGAAAATATTAGAGTCAAAGTCTTTGGGCTATTGAGCTGTAAGCATAGGCGGACCCAGCATGATTTTTCAGTGAAGTCGTGCAATAAAATATATTAAAAAAATTAATGCAAATTATAGACAGCGGTTTATGTAAAAATCATTGTCTATGCTCGAATAGACAACAGTTTTTATATAAACCGTTTTCTATTCTAAAGTTCAGGGTAGAATAGACAACGATTTATATAAAAACCATTGTCTATACTCGACAAGACAACAATTTTTATATAAATCGCTGTCTATTTTAGGGTTCAGGGAAGAATAGACAGCGGTTTATATAAAAACCGCTGTCTATTCGAGTATAGACAACAGTTTTTTACATAAACCGCTGTCTAGTCCCATATTTTTTTTAAAAATAAGACGTCCAGCATCAAAGACGGGCGAATAGCGTTAAAAATTAAACCTTTTTGTATTTTAAAACATATAATATATATACTTTATACTTAATATAATTTTTTTTAAGTGTGAGCGACCGTCTACACTGGGCCTTTAATAGGTCCGCCCATGGCTGTACGATTGGGCATGAGTTTCACATTGTGATTAGTACTGCTGATTGCTGTGCCAACCTGACCATTGTGCTGGGAGATATCTCTTGTTCTACCTAGGAACTACTCATTCAAGTCAAGGTCTTAATTAAGAGAGAGATCTGGGTACGAGTAACACATGGTGATCATAATAAATCATCTTGCTGGAGCAAATACAAATGTGTGATCTTTAATTTCAACAGTATAGATTGTTTGTGAAAATGTACAGACATATTTGTATGATACGAGGGATTTTGGCACTTAACACCCTTCAATTGAGGGTGTTTGACACATTGCATCCCGGGTTTAAAATTTTGGCACTTTGCACCCTCCAATTGGATTTTGGGGCTTTAGAGGGTGCATTTGGGGTTTTAAAATAAATGATTTTAATAGAATGAGGGTGCATTTGAGATTTTAGAGGGTGCAAAGTGCCAAAAATTTAATATGAGGGTGCAATGTGCCAAACACCCTCAATTGGAGGGTGTTAAGTGCCAAAAACCCATGATACGATGATATTTAAAATTGAATATTTTAGATCAACCATGTGCTATAGAGTCAGGTGCACATCATGATCTATGCCACACCAACATTTTATGACCGGAAAGAATACACCAGCTTTTGTAGGACTCACCTTTACTACCAACAAAATAAAAATAAGCAACTTTTTGTTCCTTGAACTCGGCGCCGGCTGGTGAACAAGAGCAGCAACAAAGAGAAGCTGCTTGCGACGGCAATCCCTAGGTTACGGCGTTGATCGTCCTCAATTTGACGGGTTAATGGCCAGCGAATTCTGCAATGTTCGTGTTCTCATCGTTGCCACCGCAGCCATATTTCTATTAATTCAGGTATATCTTTTTTATCCACTCCTTCCTCCTGCGAGTTTGCACTGAAATTTTCCCTGTTTTTTGTCTATTTCTCGGATGCGTTGGTATAATCTCTTCGTGATTACTGTCTTGTCTGCTTTCGTAAGGAAGAGTTTCCATGAACAAACGGGGGGTATCTGATATGGAGAATGACGGAACCAGTTTGATCCAATTTTGGGAGCTCGTTTTGCATATTATGCAATTGGTGCAGCAGTACTTCTTCCATCGTAATAGAAGCAGTTAAGAAGACAAGTCATAATTACGTACAGTGAAAATTAGCTTGATTGACAAACTCTAATAACTTGAGTTACTTATAGAACCGAAGAGTTTAATTCTAATGAGTTCAATGTCTTTGTGGGGTTTCTGATGGCATTTGCTTGAGCCAGTTTCTGTTGTTTGGTTATTTAAACTGTGTTTTAGGTAATCCCCTATGTATTTTAACCATGTTTTGTTTAGGTTACATGAATGTTTGGCTGGCATTAGTTCGATAGTAAATGTTTTTGATTCTCTCGATTAGAATTAATGGTCTCAAAAAAATTAGAATAAGAATGCAAGAAAAATATTGACTTGGGGGAGTATTTCATGTTATTGTAGGAACAGTAGAAATTGGGTAGGGGTCGCTTGGGTTGGGCTTTGATTGTGAGGTTCTTGCCTCTTATCAATTCCTTCATGTCAAGATATCTAATGTTGAGGTCTTTGTGGTTTGCACTTATGGTTCATCTGGAGACTTTAATATGATCTTTGATGCCAGTGAGCGTCAAGGAGGTTGACCTTTGAAACTCCAAGTCATGCCTGAATTTACCCCGTTAAGGAGCGTGGCCTCATTGATACTTATTTCAAATGCCCTTGTTTCACTTGAACCAATGACACTATTTGGGAAACACTTGATTGTGTCCTGCTCAATTGGCGAGAGACTTTCAGTTTGACCCAAGTCATTCACTTTAATAATTTTAAATATGACTACAATCTTCTCCTTTATCAATATTTGTAGGTTGGTGCCCATTTTTTTCCGGTAACACTGGTGCTACCATTTTCGATCCAAACCCCATCAAAGATTATGCCATTGATTTTTTTTCTAACACCTTAAATTAGTAGAATTCCATCTTCCAAATATTGATTGGTCCGCTTACCTCTGATAGAAACAATCTTCAGTCTCCACTTATGCTGCATCCCCTTTGATGTGGGGATATGATCCACCACTTTTGATATCGATTGTGATTCAACTACTTGTTCTGACAGATTCTCTTCCCATTTCTTCCGGCACTCTCGGGACATCATCAAGTTGGATGTTTACCCCATAGTGTAGGACCTATTTCTGGATTCCTCTACCCCCACTGTTTCTCTTACACCCCTCACTCTTATCCCTACAAATGGTTATCCTTCCTCCTGGAGTTTCTTTTGTCCTATTGACCCCTATACTACATTAATATAGTAGTTGCTACGATTTTAGCAAGAAAGTTATTCTCTATCCTTCCCAACATTCTCTTCCCTAGCCAATTTGGTTTTACTTTCAATCGTGATATTACCGACAACATTCTTCTTGCTTTAGAGCTTACTCAGGATATCCATCTTCAAATTCGTGGTCATAATATCATCATTAAGCTTGACCTGACTAAAAATTTGATTGAATTGAAAGAATCTTTTTTTATCAAGTGATGTATTATTTTGGATTCACCCTACTAGCTATTGATCACTTATCTCATTTCTCATCAGCAGAGAAACAATTGGAATTTTTTCCATCCTCCCATGGCCTCAGGCAATGTTACCTCTCTCCCTCACCCTATTTGTTGTCTTTGTTGATTTTATCTTTCACATCCATCACATTTTCTTCCTCCATTAGTCTTCTATCCAATATTGATGTTCTGGTTCCCCCATGGTTAGCCATTTCTGTTTTACATACGATATGATTGTTTTTTCCAATGGCAACCTTGCTTATGTACAAAGACTCGGTTTTCTCGATGCTTGTGCCATCAAACCTATGTTATTGTCATAACTCATAAATAAACACAAATCCACTTTCATTGACTCCTCTCATAAGTCTTTCTGTTGAAGAATTAATAATAAAAATACAACTAACTTCACAGCTCAGGACTTTACGCTTATTTTGGAGCTCTCGTTTTCATTGGTCATAAGAAGAGCATTTACTTTTGACTTTATTAGGAATATTGAGAATAAAATATCTTGTTGGGGGTCTCAAGCTTTTCTCCTAATGGGGTCATATTGTGCTTCTCTAAAGTGTTCTCATTTTTATCTTTCTTCACAACCTTTAGGTCCGCCCCCACTCACACCCCCATCCATGTCAGTGTCAGCCTTGAAAAATTTAGTAATAGTTTTTTTGGGGATCTTAAGATGTGGTTAGGAACTCATTGCCTCATAAAAAAATTTGTTTCTCCATCTCTAAGGGCGGTCTTGGGCTTCGAAGTCTTCGTGATCTCTCCAAATCTTTTTCCATCAAGCTTTGGTGAAAAATTCATAAGAATTCTAGCCTTTGGGTCTCCTTCATGCTCACGAAGTATTGTTAGAGCATCCACTCTACACTCTCCTTGCCTGGCAATACCATCTCATCCACTATAATATGCATTCAAACATATCATCGTTGACAACATCTCCTTCTGGTTTGATCACATGATTGTAAACTTTTATCTTGCATCAATTTTTTTCCTATCTTGACCATATTTACTTTTGCATTTCTTTAATGATCATGACTTCATTGTTCTTTAGATATCCTTTGGATTGATATATGATTTGCTTGATCCCTATTTATTATGATCTTTGCGACCATGTTATTTTCAATCATTGATGCACACTTCGCCACATCCGAGGGAAAATGATATCGTCATGCGTTAGTTATCTTTTTATTTTATTTTATTTATATCGTGTAATTTTCCTTTCCCGCGTGTCAAGTTCATTTTGAATTTTTCGGTTCATCGGTTTGACCACCCAGTGTGGCCTTGAATAAATGGTCCGTCAATTCTGAGCAGCCAGGAAAAGAGATGATCACTAGACTCTTAGGCTCATCACTTTTCTCGCGTTCTTTCATTTGCCAGAGCACCTCTACAGGAGTAAAGGATAGTGATGATGATGTTTTCACAAAAAAAGGAGAGACCGACACACTCTTGATTTGAGTCGCTTTGACTAACATTAAACTGGAGTAAATCAACACACTCCCAATTTTCTGTTGTTTGTAAGTCACTTGGTGAGGTGAATAAGACAAGCTGAGTTGCATCGATGGTGTTAGAATCAGAGGACATCGACGCACTCCTTACATTTTTTTATCTGTGAGGCACATGGTAGGGTGGAAAAGGCAATTCGAGCCACATTAACAGTGTTAGACTTGGAGTATATTGACACACTTCCGTCTTTTGCTTGTCTGCGAGACCCCTTGTGAGGTGGATACAGCAAGATGGAATATTAACTCAGGAAATTTCAATTCGACAGAGCTTCATAGGATGTGCTTGTCTTGTCTTCTTTTACAACCTATGAATGCTCTGAAAGACTTAGGCACTCGAGGTGTAGGCCAACCAACATACATGTGAAGTGTTGATCTCAGCCAACTATGTTGAGACTTGGATTTAGTGCCATGCACCCTGAGGCGTTGATAGTTCGCATGATTAAAATATTGCATGAGAGCATGCATCAGTTTTGTTGTCCTAGAAAAAGTTTTTGAGTGTCATCTCGACAATGGGGATGTGTTATACTTTTTGGGGATAGATAACCAACGTTAGTTGATCTCAAGCGGCCATGCAGAGGCTTGAATTTTAGAGTCATATCACTCGAGAGCAAGTGTGCATTTCCCATGTAGTCTTGAAACAATTGCTAATTACATCAAAAAAATGTCTTTGGATTTGCGAAGTAAGAAAAATGCGGGTAATGCCTTTTCAAGTTGTCTCCACTATAAGTGTTTTTGAGATCATTACCTGCATAGGTTGTTAGTCGATAGCCCCCACTTTGCAAGGCTTCTTGGACCAGGAAAGGTCATTTCTAGTTGGGGTTGAGTTTGCTGCTGGCCTGATCTCCCATCTACATCCATTTTTTCAGAATTATGTCTCCCTTCTGGAATTGTTTGTTCCAGATTTATTTGTCAAAATGTTTGGCTATTCTCCACTTGCTTTCTTCTTGCCCATGGGGCCCAGAGATACTCACTGTGCCTCTTCGTTCTCCAGCTGTCACTCTTTTTCTCCATCTTCTGCTGCTACTATCAAGGTTTCTTACTTCAAATCCCACTGAAATCAATACTTCTGATCCACGAGACAACTTGAAGAAGGTTTCACCTGTCGCCATATTCAGAGTGCTCCTCAAAGCCTAAAGAATAAGGGACATTTGCTTCACCTTGTTCTATCTCATGTTCTCTACATTCTTCTTTAGGAAATTCAAAATCAACTTGTTTGCTGCTTCTACCCGCTCATTGCTCCGATGGTGGTGGTCTGAGGCAAAACACAAATCAGCCTCTATTTATTGCAGAACTCAATAAACCTAAAATTGGCAAATAGAGGTTCATTTTCCATGATGATGGCTGTTGGTATCCCGTACTTGCATGCTATTTCTCGCCAAATAAAGTTTTTTACGATCTGAGTTGTTGTCTTAGGCTTCATTTGTTTCGGCGGTGGCGGGTCGATCCGGCGGGTGGAAACAGAGTGTTCGAATCATAGGGGGGAAGTGGCTTCTTCAAACGGAGCTTTTTGGAGCGTTTCTCAAGGCGGCCGGGTGGAAACAGAGCAAACGTCGCCAGAGGTTCATTTGTTTACCCGCCTTCCGGCGGCGTTTGCCTCAAACGGAGCTGCAAAACACCGAACCAAATAGAGTCTTAGTGTTATGACTTTGGTCCATTTTTAGAATTAGTCGATCATTACAAGAATGTACCTTCTCTATCGTTGGCTTGGGTAAAGGGCCCTAGCAAATCATTTCCCAGTATTGTCTAAGGCCATGGAGCCGTAATATACCTTAGACGCTATGTTGGTTGAAGTCGAAGAGTGTAGAACAGACATTTCAGGCACCTGTGAGAACACTCCCCCCACATTCTTTTGAGTGGTCAGTCAAAAATAGCTTTGCCTTAGCACCCTTTTCTCTAAAGTGTGAAATCTGAAATGGCTCCCGCACTTTCATGAGTGAATCTTATATAGGTACTTAAGTTTTGATTCACAGAGAAAGAGAAATGACGAAAGACAAAAGACATAGATGAAAGAAGGACCAACGACGATCCTATACTAATAAGGATAAGGAGGAGTAGGAGGAGCTTTTTTCATTGAAGTAGAGAATGATGACGAGATAGAATGAGAAAAAGCCTAAAAGGGAGAGCACTTCTCAATTTCACTTTGAGTACGGGGAAGTCCGCAGGGAGGAATTCATCTGGGCGTATTAAAAAGAATAAGGGAATGTCTCACTCGCGGAACACAAACTATAGCCTCCACAAGAAGGCCATCACCAAGCGAGAAAACGAAAAGCGCGCCCTTTGTTACACATTTTGCTAACTGTTGGAGTTTGAGTTTTATATTAATATGTCGGGTTATTAATATCTATGTATTAGATCTAGAGTTTATTCCCACAATGGCTATCAGTGTTATGTGTCTTCTTGTAATGCTTTGTGTACCCCCTTGAGGATGAATAAAATAATCAAGTCTTTCCTTTCTTATTATCCAACATGGTTTAAGAGACGGAATTGACTCATCCCTGAAAATTGGTCACCTTAATTATGGGCAACATACATTTCGCTGTGGCTTCCTCTCTTGATTTTTCCCGATTTCTCCTCTCCCATGAAATCCTCTCCCGCCCGCGTCCTCCTCTGCGCCCTTTCCTACACGGAGCTTCTCCGCTTGAATTGATCCCATCGTCGTGGATCAAGTTCACCGCTCATCGACGCCATTCTTCCGTCGAATCCCACATCCCCCCCCACTTCTGTCTACCATTCCCACATATGCTGATCTAGTCGATAAGATCTCCCGTCACTGATCCCGGCTTTCCCGCCCGACGTTCCAGTCGCTGATGCCGTTGCGCTCTCCTGACCACTTCATCATTTCTCTCTGATGTCTCTCGATTCAGTTTGCTCGAACTTTCCTCTGTCCACGATGAAGGTACTTCTTCTATGATCCTGGCAGTAAAGTCGACGATGCAGCCGATCCTCTCTCGCCCATTGGCGATGCGTCCCTAGTTTCACTCGCTCCCGTGGCTTCATGCGGCTCTTCCTCCGTTCGTCCGCTTGTCCAGATCCCGCCTGGAGCCTGTCAACAAAATCTCGTGGAACACGATGCTGCTCACTATCGACTTCCTTTGTCGATTCTGCCACTTGTTCCATGGAAGAAATCCTGCCGGATGCATCCTTCCATGGCATTTTCTCATCCATTAGCATACTCCGGCCTCCTGATATGTGCTCAAGCTTCCCTCAGTCGATTCTGGCCGCTGCCCTTCATTTCTTCGCGATTCAAGCCGCCTTCCAGCCGCTGCTACCCCTTCTCGGGTGTTTCCTCTTGCCGATAAAGATGCTTTGTGATGGTTTGGTTGTTCTTTACGTGTTTTTAAGCGTCTTTGGTTTCTTGCTACTGTTCGTTGTGTATATTGTTGTTGTTGTTACCGTGTCTTGTCTTCATGCATATTTGCATATGTTTTTCATGTGAGGGGGAGTGTTAGGATGACAACGACTCAAATGATCTTTTCCGACCTTTCACGTTCGTTCTACACAACCTCTGAACATATGTTGTATGTTGTTACACGTCTCCCCATATTTCTCTCGATTGATCGTGTGTTGGGACACAACTGATATTGGTGTTCTAATCTCAACGGATTATGTCATGTGGGACCATGTCGTGCGGGGCTGTCTCATGTGAGACCTCCCTTTGTGTGGATTATCCCCGACGGATTATCCATGGTTGCCCGTTTGATCATTTACTCCACATCGTTGGTTTCCTTTTGCATGTTGTGTGTGTAGATGATGTTGGTTGATCGGTTTCCTGTGAGTCCACGTCGTGTGTGGGTCTGTGTCGTGTGTGGCTATGTCCCCGGTTTGATTCCCCGGTTTGGTATTTTCCTCCAGTGGCTCGTCTGATGTTTTGTCCCACAACGCTTACCTCCTTTGCCATTATTTGATGTTTCCAAGTTGGAGGTTTCCCTCCAGCTTGAGGGGAGTGTTGGAGTTTATGAGTTTTATAGTAATATGTCGGGTTATTAATATCTATTTATTAGATCTAGTGTTTAGTCCCACATCGACTATCATTGTTATGTGTCTCCTTGTAATGCTTTATGTACGCCCTATGAGGATGAATAAAACAATTAAGTCTTTCCTTTCTTATTATCCAACACTAATAAACTCAACCGTGTCTTTCAATACAATCCGCATTTTGAAGCAGGTAGTAGGTGGACTTTTATCTGAACCATCTTTTATCCTACATCTGTCTATGTTTATTCTCTTATAGTCAAAAATCTACGAACAAGTCTATCCAAGCGGGCACTTGATCAATCTCCATTGGATCTCCTTGGATGGATGACCTGAAGTGTTCATTTACCACTGCTCTGATTTTGGACCATATTTTACGAGCTCATATGCTACAGTGTTTACTCCCCCTTGGCACATGTCAGACACCAAAGGATTGAAACATACCGAATAGGTTATTACCTCTTTTACCTTTGCCAAATATTGCTGCAAGGTTGGCTCTTGGACCTTGAATTCCTGCAGATCTAGGACACTACCACCATGGAGTTTGTGTAGGCCTAAACGTGTTCCACTCCCAATTCCCTAGCCATTATCAACCGGCGAACAAAGGTTCGTACTTAGCTTGGTTGTTAAGTGAAGTTCCATTACTTACTCAATTTTACTCACGTTGGGGCAAATTAGAATTATGCCGACCACCATAGCTATAACATCTAAGGGTTCCTAAAAGTATATCTAGGATTCATGAGGGCAACTAAATAACTAAACTAAGGGTGTAATAAAAATGTTGCGCAACATTATACTTTCATGAACACAGAGACCCAACTAAAGATTATTACCATTTTCTTATCATCATCGATCAAGATATAACTACGCTGATGTAAAAAACAAAGTCCATAAAATAACAATTCAGGTACATGTAAAACAATGATGTGCATGTTCGACCAAGGTTGTAGCGATGAATTTCTTCTTTTGGAGGATGGTGCGAACTTCTGGATCCAGTTTGAGGCAATGATAGACTATATCATCATTAATATGAGTCATATTGATGGGGAGCCATCAGATGTACTTGGAGGAGCTCGCCGCAAGGCGGGGCCCACATACATGTATTCGCGCAGGAAGACTTGATCGGATCGCCGATCGGACTCCGCGGTTGCGTCCGGGACGTCTCCGCGAGTCAAAACGCTATATTACTTTATATTTTTTGAGTTTTTTTTGATGTATTTTAAGGGCTAACCCACCGGCCAATCATAGCTGTTGATGGGGATGCGCTAGTTTGTGTTTTCTTATAAATAGGATGCTAGGGGGCTGGTTTGAGGCTATTGCAGAATTTGGAGAAGACTAATCCCGGATTCCAGCGATCCCTCCTCGGTGCCGACGCCGTGGAACCCTAGGTGACGACTCCTAGGCCGCCAATCTTCCCCCCAAGGTAAACCCTATCCTCCTCCACCATTTTCCATTGTTTTTCCCCTTCCTCCACCACCGGAATCCCCAAAACCCCCCTCCACATCGCCGGCCAGCAAACCAGCCAGCCGCCCCCTTTTCTTTCCAGTTTCCCGCCGCCGGATTGCTGTCCCCCCACCGCCGGCCTCCCCCCAAGCCTCCAGCCCCTCACCGCCCCTCCCCTCCTCAAAACCGACCCCCCCTAAGGCCCGTCCTACCCTAGCCGGCCACTCCTTCCCTTCCCCTTCGTGGATCCACCTCCCACCGCTACGAAAACCCTAGATCTCTTTTGATCTAGTACTACCACCTTCCGATCCGTTATTCCCTCCACCCAAACCTTCCATTTTTGTTCGGATCCGCTCCAAATCATCGGATCTACTCACCCCCGGCCCGGATCTACTCATTTGTGGCCGGATCCGCCGTTTTACCATCCGTTGCCGTCACTCTTCGCCGAAGGCAGCCACCGTCATCGCCGCCTCGCCTCCGGTTCCACCTCCGATCGCTCGTTTGCATCCGGTTCGTCAAATCCTCCATCGCCTCGGATCAGCCCACTGCATCGTGAGTATCTCGTGGTATTGTGTTTTGTATTTGACATTTGCACTTTGTTGTTTATATATATTTGTGCTGTGATCATAGTTTGATAGTTGTTGTACTTTTACGCTAATATTTGTTTGTGGAATTAATCGCCGCCACTTGCTTAGGCCCTCCGCGCGGAGGAAGCCGTTGCCAAATCGCCAAAATTATTTAATTGCTTCTTTATTTTTATTAACTGCGTGGTGTTGTTAATTCTCATTGCTTAAATTAATTGTCGTGGCTATCCGACTGTTTCATTGCATGTAGCATTGCATTCGCATATCCCCTCACACGTGCACGTAGAGTCATAGCTTCCGAGCACCACTAGCCTACCCCTACATCACATATCCACTGTGCTCTAAGAGAAGGCGTTAACATTGTTCTGAAGGCAAGATGACAACTCCTCATTGTTTTCATCGAAGAGCTCCCTGCTGATTCATACGTTTATTGGCTCGCCATGCCCTGTCAAAAAATTCACTTCCTTCGCTACCTCGAGGCAGCAACTCCTTCCATAGCTTTATCTATGGCCTCAACTTTTTTCCTTCCAAGATGTAACATTTACGGCGCTATTGTAGCTCTCCCTGGCCACCTCAAATCGCTTCAGACTCGGATCTACACTCCCTCGATATTATATTTTAAATATTTATGGAAGGAAGAGGTAACAACTCTAAAAACATAGAGGAGTGGTCTTCCAAAATAGTGTTGTAATTGCTCGGTGCATCCACTTTGACGAACCAACACATTTTCGTTTTTTCGCCAAGTGGGATCACCATCTGCACCATTCCCTCAACTTCCTTTATTTCTCCTGAGAAATCGAATGGCGGGCCATCAGACGTCCTCTCCTTGATCGACTTTCCCGCATTCGAATACTTTCTTGAAAATCACGTTCACGAAACTTTCGTTATCCACCAGAATTTGTGAAATAGTTATTCTTGATTGTAACCTTGATTACTACAACATCATGACAAGGATTGTCGTGCTCGGGTAATATCCTCAACAGTGAACACTATCTCCCCAATTGGAGGGAGACTCGCGCGGTGGAGGCGGCCTCCCTCATATAAATTGAATGCAAGCTCATCCTCCGTGTGGCCTCTAGGCCTACCTCATCGTGGTTCACTCCTATGACTCCTCGCGTGCCGATGTTCTCACGGTCACCGTAGTGTGGCCTTGTTGGAGCTTGGGCCAGTACTCCTTCAACGGATGTTTCTTGTGAGGCGATCTCCTATCCTACCACCATGCCTCTCTCCGACATCTTCCCTTCTCACTCCATCTTTTCCATGAGATCCTAGAAACCATGATAGTTTCTTGCAGCCTTTTTCCACGTGGAGGTCGCAATGCAGTGCCAGATCTGTCGCTGCTGGGGGTTCATGCTTGACTGCCTTTGCAAGCTCTCGGGCACCGATGCTATACCATTACCTCCCTTGACTGAGAGAAATTGGCTCTTCATTGACCGCCCCTCCTTGGCGGCGATCAATCGAGTTGCATTGATCCCGCCCGAAGTTTCAAGGTCCACTATGCATTTTCCATGGTGCCCTCGCCGGAACTGCGGGTGTCTCTGATCTGGATGCGCTGGACCCCGATCATGAACTTCTTGTTGTTCTCTCTCATCCCTTAAATTCGCCAAGTTCTCACAGGACCTGAACGTTCTTCACCCATGTTCAACCTTGTAAGTGAGTCTAAGAATTCCCTATTGGTGGCCTTGCCCTCAAATAATTTGTTGGTTTGGTCAATGAGCTCCTCGAAAGAGAGAGGGGGATCACTTACTGAGTTCCATTTTGACCATGCCCTCCTACAACCCTCACATTAATGCTAGCTCAACGATATATCAGTCGACCTCCTGAATGTACATCACCTCCTTTTGGAAGTGATTGATGAGTGTCCTAGGGTCTCACGAGCTCATTGCTTGACGTTAATCAGGGCCTACAGTCCCCTCTTCCACTTTTTGCATATTGCGAATCGCCTCATCAACCTACGACGCAAATCATTGGAATAGTAAAGGGAATTCGACGGTAAATAATAAAACCAATCCTGCGCCTTTCCTTTGAAGATGATCGCGAAGAATCGACGATTGAAAGCATCAGTGTCATTCTGAATGCAAACCACGTCCTTAACGCATTAGAGGTGGCTCAACGGGCCGTGCTGCCCGAAATAATAGTTGAGAGTGGGTTCGCGAAATTCCTCTACCACCAACGTGCCCAAAATATGTCCACAGAAAGGGCTCACTACACCTGATAGCGAGACATATAGAAATGATCTTCTACGTCAAAGACAGGACATCGCGGGGCAGGTGCGTCCACCTCTATATGAACTCGCTCGAGTTGCTCATTGGTCTTCAGTAGTTCCTTTTTCGGATCGCCTAGGGGGCACCAGGTCTCCAAAATGACTGTTATAGGGTGTGGGGTCTTCGTGACCTCATCATGGGGTGCAAGGTGACCTCGCACGGTCTATTCAACCATTCAGTGAAAATCATCAAAATCTGCGCATATGACGAACTCGCTTTGACTGCGCCGAAGGCTGTGATCTATTTTCAACTCTCCGTCATGCACCATGATTCTTCTTCGAAGATTTTTCTCCCCAGACTAAAGTTTAAGCTCACCGCACCAAGATATTGTAACCGAGAATTCGACTCATAAGGTTTGGACTGAGTATGTTATAAGGTACAAACTCACCAATAAACAACCACAAGCATAAGGCAAACAAAACAGAAATTATAAATCTTTATTGCTCAAATTACATGAGAATGGTGTGCACAACTGGAAGGTTCCGCCGCATACCCAGTAGTGTATACGAACCCTCCCTCCCAAACCAAATATTATGCTAGCATTTGAGGGTGGTAAACGAGCTTAATCTATGAATAAATTAGTTTAATAGATTTGGGCGAGTGCCCTACGGAGTTATTAACATTGCCTTTTCCTTGACAATGAGTCGTATTTATGGGTAACTGAGGCAGAGGGTGTACCCTTTTTTAGAGGGTGGTCCTCACCCGTATACGAAATCCATTAGGTCTCTGGAGAGGTCCCGCGTGCTGTTTTGACCGGTCAGCGAGATGAACCACCCCCAATCTATGGTGGTCCTCCACGTGTCTTCTTTTAGGTCTCAGTGAATACAAATCGTACACATGGATTTTTCCTTTTTTGAGGCTTAATGCTATCTCCTCACACACTCTTCACATCTCTTTAGGTAGGGGTGGACTTAGGCGACATCATTGGGTTTCTCATAAACCAATGCAACTAATACTTCATGCAATTCTTCAACAAGGCACCGTGCCCTAAACTGTGCAAGTCTACCTATATTTACATGTTCACTCCTACACATCCACAAAAATATAATTGCGTAAGTCTACCTATATTTACATGTTCACTCCTACACATCCACAAAAATATAATCTGCAAAATAAGCGGTTCCATGCAAAATAAGTCATTCAATGCGGTTGCCTTCAATTTTTGCATCCTATACTTGCGGGCAGGCAACCATTACCTTTGATTTCGGATTTTTTTTAGCGGACTTAATAAATAAGTTCTTGGATATTTACAAAACAACTACTTGATTACGAGTAAACTTTCAAATTTGATGTGAAATCTTCTTACCTTCTTAGATTACTGGATTGATAGCTTCTAAAAGTGAAAAATCTTCTCCATCTAGAGAAAATATGCTTGGTTATTATTGAAGTGAAAAATCTTCTTATACATACAATAAGCCTCATTGCTCCAATTAATTGGTGACTTTTGCCCTTTATCTTGTTCCATCGTCTACTAGTTGTTAATTTGTTTGATTGAGTGATATTTTTTCTAGTTCAATTTGATGTAGCCATTCTCAATTAATGTGTGATACATGTTTCAAAATGTCAATGTATTATTTTTTGATTAGTCTAATATTAAATATCTTGTGCAAATTTTTTTTCTTCATATTTTTCAATTTCATCTTGAGCTTTGGCGCACCGTTTGAGGTGTTGCCGTGTGAGGTCACAAGTTTGAGTCTTGGAAGCAGCCTCTTGCAAAAATGTAGGGTATGGTTTGCCTACATTTCACCCTTGTGGTGGAACCCTTCCCCGGACCACTGCTGCGCGAGGGTGCTTTGTGCACCAGACTGCCTTTTTTTATCTTGAGTACAAATTATTATTGAAATTAATGGTTTGTAAACCACTTGTTACATATATTTGCATGAATTTTGCATATCTTATTTTAGTTCCACATTTGGAAACCCTGACCATAAGAAAATTTGTATCACTTTTTAAAAAATGATGTTTACTAATTTAAGTTTTGCTTTTTCACAATCATTACCAATTTAATTGACACATCAAATACGTAAGCATTTTGTTAACTTATCTGAATTTTGTTTTTGCTCAATCACACTCTGCATGTATGCACATCTATGTTTCAGTTAAATTTGTTTACGTGCCTATGTATATTATCCACACAATCCTCAGCTTACATGCAACATTTAGATTATCCATGCAATCGTGAGTTTCATGCATGTAGTATTTATATTATCCACGTAACTGGCACTATTTAATTCAACTAATCTGATTTATTTATTTGACTTGTAGATTCGACTTTTCACAACACAATCTAGATACGCCGACCGCTTGGCTTCCCCGGTATGATTTTTTTAATAAATGCATTACACATGAAAATCGTTAAATGTCTTTTACTTTGATAGCTGTGAGCAGCAGTGGGTCAAGATTTTGGCATTGGGGGAAGGAGTGTGATTTGTAGGAATTTCTCCGCAGTATTTTAGGGGGGTAAATTCATATAAAATTTGCTATGGATAGTGTATTATATTATCTCTTATATGACTATTCAAACTGATAGGTGGAAGTTATTGGGAGAACCCCACCCTCCAACCCAAGATTCTCCCTGGGCTTTGAGGGCCACAATATCTTATAAACATGGATAATCAAGCATGGTTTACATGATCAACAATGCCGCTAATGTTACATTTTAGTTCCTAATGATTCACGGAAGTATGCTATTTTATTTGTATAGAAAATAATAAACATAATTGATCTCATAAATGCTTTAAATAACATACAATATATAAAATGGAAATTTCATTTAAAATTTAATATTCAGTGTATTATATTTTATTTCATTGGACTATAGTGGCAAGTGACATTCTAAGGGAGTGGACTGCCGTCCACCCCAAAATTCACCCCGGGTTATCAGTGCCACAATATCTTGCAAACATTGATAAACAAGTATTGTTTACATTCTCGTCATTGCTATTCATGCTACAGTTTACCCCTCGGTAGGTGTGGCATGCCGCAACAAATTTCTCACAAAGTGTATCATTTCGTACTAGTAAAGTGTTGAAGCCAGTCGACAATATGTGCGAAAAGCTCAGATTGTGCTCTTGTGGTAGTAGAATATATTTCGAAGAGAGGAGTAACTATTCAACTTGCTGATAGAACTATTTTGAGAACTTATTAAATTAAATGAATTAATATTCCTTTCTAATTTTCTAGTTCTAAATGTAGAAAGTAGTATGGGAATACCTCTTATGTGGGGTTGACCTTTATTACTTATAATGTCCTATAACATTGTACTAATAAAATAGTAGTGAAATTTATTAGTGGAAACAAAATTATTTACCCTTTAGGAAGAATTTTGAGACAACCTTTGGATTTGACGATCCATAATATTCTTTAGATGAGATCGAGTCTCTTATCAATACTTTCTCACCAAATATCTTATGTAGGGATCCTTTTTAACTTTCCCTTACCAGCAGTCATAACAAGAATTTAGATCAAACAAATTTTCTTATTGATGGGGTCAACTGGCCTTTATAATAGTGCTTGCTGAGGGTGAGTGGAGTGCGCCTACGACTTGTTGTGAAGTGCCGTGATTATCAATGAGAGGACACTCTTTATCCTCTTATGATCTGTTGAAAATCACAGAAGTGAGAGAGAATAACAAATATTTTATTAAATTCTCAAAAATGTCTCATTGCATAATACATGTATTTGTACACTTATATATGAGGGGAGAGAGGAGAGGATTCTCAATCCTAAGATGTGGGACTAAACAAGATTACAAATGAGCTTATATTTGGGCCTCAACATTGGGCCTTTTTACACGCTTTTCTTTACCACTTCCCCGCAAGCTAGAACATACAAATCATAAGTACCAAGCTTGGACAAAAACTAATGATACAACGGTCGTGGTATGACCTTGGTGAGAATGTCAACAACTTGCCCGGTAGCAGGAACATGCTCTAATTCCAACTTCTTTAATCGAACCTTCTCCCGAATGAAGTGACAGTCAACTTCAATGTGTTTGGTTCGCTCATGAACCATGAGATTCTTGACAATATGTATAGCAGCTTGACTGTCACAAAATAGAGTTGCTGGTGAGGAAAGTTTGACTTACTCGACTTCAGCAGATGAGCGAGCAACAACAGATTGTTTCTTTCTACGCCAGGTAATAAGGTTTCCTCCAAAGTACGTACAAAAACCAGTTGTGGAGTGTCGATCAACAAGAAAACCCGCATAGTAAGCATCACAATATGCGATAAAAGATAGAGAGGAGGATGGTTTGTATACAAACCCTTGTCTAGGAGCAGTCTTCAAATATCCAAAGACGCACTCGACGACCTGAAGATGAGAGGTCCGTAGAGCATGCATAAATCGACCAATAACTCCAACAACAAAAGAGATATTAGGTCTTGTAACCGTAAGATATATCAGCTTTCCTACAAGACATCGATAATTCTCTGGATTCGGAAGTAGTGGATTGGAGTCAGATTCATGAGCACAACGCTTGTGGTTGACATCCATAGGAGTGTCAGCAGGTTTGCACCCTGAATAACCAGCATCCTGAAGAAGGTCAAGACAGTACTTCCGTTGTGATAGGACAAGACCATCAGGTCGTCTTGTTACCATACGTCAAAATTTTCCTGATCTTTAGTTTGAAAGACAGAGTTTTAGTGTTGCTGAATTTGTTGTATCCCTGTGGAGTCACTGTCAGTAATCAGAATATCATCAACATAAACTAGTAAAATGACTGTGCCGTTGGTTGATGACAGGTAAAGAGAGAGAAGTCAGCCGAGCTTCGCGTGAATCCAACTTCACGAACAACCTTTCTAAACTTGTCAAACCAAGCTCGAGGAGACTGTTTGAGACCATAAATAGTTTTTTTGAGATGACAAACACGAGACTCTCTCGTGGTCTCAAATCCGGGAGGTTGGTGCATGTAGACAGTTTCTAGAAGGTCGCCATTGAGAAATGCTTTTTTGATATCCAACTGATGTAAGAGCTAGTGTCGATAAACAACTAAGGAGATCAGGACCCGAACGGTATTTAACTTGGCCACTGGTGAGAAAATTTCATTACAGTCGAAGCCTTGTTATTGAGTGAACTCCCAGGCCACAAGTCGAGCTTTTAGGCGTTCAACTGTTCCGTCTGGAACATGTTTGATTGCAAAGACCCACTTACAGTCGACACAAGTCTGTCATGGGGGAAGAGAAACAAGATCCCAAGCCTGGTTAGCCCAAAGGGCAGTCATTTCTTCATCCATGGCCGCACGCCACCCCGGATGTTGGAGAGCCTCCTGCAAAGAGTTAGGTATATAGAGAACATGACTGTAATCCACATTGTTGAAAATTCAGTATTTCATGAAATGACTAAACTTATTGAAATAGACTGCCACTTTATCAGGGACAAAATAATGAAAAAGAAAATAGTTCTCCAACATGTGTCATCGACAAGACAGATTGTAGACATCCTTACCAAACTTCTATCTCAAGCATCCTTCACATACTTTACATCCACAGTAGATATGATCAATATCTATGCTCCAACTTGCGGATGATGTAGTCTCGTATTTCTATACATAGGTATATGCATTTTAGTCCCATATCACCTACTTGAATTATGTCCAAGGCTCCTATGTGTACAAGTATATAGATTTCACTTTTCACAAAGGCTTAGAGGGCTCAAGCCACAGGTTGGAGAGATTGTTATACATTAAAGTAAGTGGGAGGACAGATAATATATTGAAATACCACGGGAAGCTGTATAAAATACTTTTCTGCATGGTTTATTTCTGGTCACATCGCTGCATGGTCTGCTGCCAGTTCCGTTTTCACTTGAGTTCCTGTTTCACTTGTGACATTTGGTTCGCTGGTCCCTGTGGTTACGCACGCTGCCCAGCTTTCCGTTTGAAATATTGTCTCGCTGTTGCTGTCATTTCTGCTGCATCTAAGGCGCGCCCTGCTGACTGGCTTGTCTCTTGGGCTCCCTAAATCCTTCTCCCGCTGTTGTTGTCTTGTTCATTGCTTCTAAGGCATGCACCTGTTACTTGGCTTGACGTCTCAGCTTTTTGGATCCTTATCTCATGTTGCTGTAATGTCCCTTGCCTCGAAGGCTTTTTCCTACTGCTTGACTTGCCTCCTACGCTCTCCTCGTGTAGACGCGTCATGTTCTATTTAGCCTAGTCATCATACCCGTCGCTTATGTTGAATGCCCTAGCACTAGAAAAACCATCGAAATTCAATTTATATTCGTAGTTATGACAAGATCCTTAACAGCAGCTGTCAACCTAATATCTACCCAATAAGTTCACTTCACTGTCTTAAAAAGAAATCATGTTTTAAATTATATTAAATCTTCTAATTTGACAAACGGTGCACCAAGTTTTCTGTTTAGACAATATATTATTGTTAACTCTGTGATGCATTTTAATGTTACATTAGTATGAAGTTCATTGCGAAGCATCAAGATTAATTGTTTCTTTTCATTGATGAAACCTTTTTATTATGTAGTTGTTGAATCGTGGTTTTTGCACTTTGCATCTTTTTAATAAATGTTTGCCTTCGGTCTATTAATATTTTAGCTCTAATGTTGTTGGCATGTTACAGGAGTCAAAAAAATTTAGGATGAGGAGCATGCCATTAATCCAAGGTTTCACGAGTACCATCTGTTAGTGTGCTTGTCATTAATCTAAAATTCATTGATTTTATTACATTTATAGATAGATTTATTATGCATTCAAAGTTTGTTTGTATTTAATACTAGATCCTTCTTCAAATTGACTCAATCTACTAGATTCTAGGACATATTCAAGCTCTATTCTCTCTTTGTATTGAGAGTATCTGGCTTCTTCCTATCTTTTGTATTTAGTTTCTCTTAATTTAGGTGATATGGAGTAGTATAAATATATATATATATATATATATATATATATATATGTATGTATGTATATTTATATACAGTACACATCTGAGTTGTGGGAGCAATACATCTAATAAAAAATGATTTAACTCAAAGCATATTGTCACGATGTTGTAGCTCAAGACACAACCGTGACCATATATGCATGTATTGGTGATATAATAGATTTCTTGTTGATGCGACAAGACTTTGAGGAGGTCAAGCACTGGGGTGTCAAAGCCTCTGGAATAAGCATATCTTCATACTCAAGTTGTTCATGCTAAGCGGGGCATGCCCAAGCAAAGACATGACATCCTTTGGTGCAAGAGGATGCGGAAGTCTCTGGAATAGTGGAGAGAAGTTCTGAAGATAGATCATTATCTTTGGGGTTAATCATGAAGAGGATTCTAGAGAAATCTGAAGTTATGTACATATGAAGAGTCAAGAACTTTCTAGATAATTCATGTATCTTGTACATGCCAGAGAAGTATGAAATAATTTAGAATAGTAGGAGTCTAGATCCTTCTATGCTTTGGAGGGAAAACACTTGGGGCCTATAAAAGTGGAAGGCCCCCTCATTTGTAATCTTCCAAAAATCCAAGTTAGAATCAAAATTCTAGTGAAACTTTTGAGTTCCTTTTCAATAGTGAATATTCTTGAGTTGTTCCATCATCCTTCATCACCACCTAGTTCTTGCTAGGAGAGGCTGATTTAGCTTAGCTACGCGGAGTGGCAAAGATGAGCTAAGGCCGCACGAGAGCTTGTAAAGAGACAAGTTCGTGACAGTTGGTATCAGAGCTAGGTTCACTCAAGTTCATGGTTGGTGCGTAATAAGACTAAATGGGTGGTGAAATTGACACCTCAAGCGAGGATGAGCACGACAAGGAGGTCATGCAACAAGTTGAAATGTAGAGAAGCCAAAGAAAAATTTATGACAGATGCTTGGATCAAGTTGTGGTGAAACCAGCAGAACAGCGCACTCGTGCATGGAGGAGGCTACCATCCGTTCAAGAAGAAGATGAAACCAAGAAAAGAGTGATGAGGCCTAAAGGTGGGTATTTCTTATGCAAAGGCGACCACCACTTACAAGATTGCCCAAGGTTGGGGTGCCTCTTGTGCTTTAGAGGAAATGATTCTACTAGTTGTCCAAGAGCACATCATTACCATGCAGTTGAAGATAAAAGTAAGTTCAACACTAAACATGAGAAAGATGTGGAGGCGTGTTTCCAGGGGGACAATACTTCCATGGAGGGCGAAATTGTGTCATAAATGTAGAGCAGGATGTGGACAAAGACCCTGAGTGCCAAGAGGGCAAAGATCACAAAGATGAACAAATCATGGGTTCAAGGAATAGCTAGTTGAGGTCACAGATTCCAAATGCCATGGGGGCGAGGCTGACATAGAGGATCTGGTTGAGGAGTTCAAAGGTGAGCAATCAGGGACATGGAGGTCCAAGAGCCGCGGAGGCAATGCTCATGCAAGGTCACCAAGTACAAAGATCAATATGGAACATGAAGGAGACACAGAGTCTGAGATCCAAGGGATCAAAGCTCACATTGAGGATTGGTTTGAGGAGATACCAAAGAAGGACGCGGAGTTCACACCGTGTGAATTTGTGATCTTTGAAGATGCGGGTAAGTCACTACTCGACGAAGTCAATAACATTGTTTGATGGAGTTAAAGACCACCAAGCCGCGATGGATTGTTGGAGGCGAGATCTTCTTGGTGACAAAGGAGCAAAAACAATATTGCTACCTGACGTATGGTTGCGATGAGGGCGTCACAAGATTGGGTGTGGGGAATGTCACAGTCTTGTAGCTCAAGACACAACCATGACCATGTATGCATGTGTTGGTGGTATAATAGATTTCATGTTGATGCGACAAGACTTCGGGAAGGTCAAGGACTTGGGTGTGGGAGCCTCTGGAATAAGCATGTCTTCATACTCAAGTTGTTCATGCATAAGCAGAGTATGCCCAAGCAAAGACATGATATACTTTGACGCAAGAGGATGCAAAAGTCTCTAGAATAGTGGAGAGAAGTCCTGAAGATAGATCATCATCTTTGGGGTTAATCATGCAAAGGATTCTAGAGAAATTTGGAGTTATGTACATAGGAAGAATCAAAAACTTTCTAGATAATTCATGTATCTTGTACATAATAGAGGAGTATGGAATGATCCTTCTATGCTTTGGAGGGAAAGCACTTTGGGGCCTATAAAGGGGAAGGCCACCTCATTTGTAATCATTCAGAAGTCCAAGTTAGAATCAAAATTTTAGTGAAGCTTTTGAGTTCCTTTTCAATAGTGAATACTCTTGAGTGGTTCCATCATTCTTCATCACCACCTAGCTCTTGCTGGGAGAGGTTGACTTAGCTTAGCTACGCGAAATGACAAATAGAAGCTAAGGCCGCATGGGAGCTTGCAAAGAGATAAGTCCGTGATAATATGCTTACTTGTTTTTTTTATGCTTTCGCCAATATTTTGTCACCAAGATCAGCATGTTAATTTGGTAGTGCACAATATTTTTCTACATTGTAAGTGTAGAAAAACACATTAGGGAGAGAAATAAAAAGTTATTGTATTAATTTCTCAAATTCCTTGATGTTTAAATCCATGCATTTGTACACTTAAATAAGAAGAGAAAGAGGAGAGGATTCCCATCCAAAGATGTGGGACTAAACTACACAAGAAGATGAGCCATAATTTGGGCTTAGAAATTTTTTCTTCAACACTTCCCCGCAAGCTGGAGCATGCAAATTGTAAGCACTAAGCTTGGATACAAATCGATAGTAGAACGGTCAAGGTAAGACCTTGGTGAGAATGTCAGCAACTTGTCCGGTGGCAGGAACATGTTTTAACTCCAAATTCTTCAACTGAACCTTCTCCTGAATGAAGTGACAATCAACTTCAGCGTGTTTGGTTTCCTCATGGAATATATGATTTTTAACAATGTGTATAACAACTTGACTGTCACGAAATAGAGTTACTGGTGAGGAAAGTTTGACTCCCAAGTCACTAAGGAGACTTTCTTGTCAGGTAAGCTCAAACATAACAACAGTCATTGGACGATACTCAGTTTCAACAGATGAGTGAGCAACAACAGATTGATTCTTGCTACGCCAGGTAATAAGATGTCCTCCAAAGTAAGTACAAAAATCGGTTGTGGAACGTCGATCATCAAGAGAGCCAACATAGTCAACATCAGTGTAGGAAATCAGAGATAGAAAGGAAGATGGTGTGTATACAAGCCCTTGTCCATGAGCAGTCTTCAAGGATCTGAGAATGCGCTCGACGGCCTGGAGATGAGAGATCCGTGGAGCATGCATATATTGACTGACAACTCGAACAACAAAAGAGATATCAAGTCTTGTAACTGTAAGATATACCACTTTTCCTACAAGACGACGATAATACTTTGGGTTTGGAAGTAGCAGATCTGAATCAGATTCATGAGCGCGGAGTTTGTGGTTGTTATCCATAGGAGTGTTAGCAAGCTTGCATCCCGAATAACCAGCATCCTGAAGATGATCAAGGCGGTACCGTCGTTGAGATAGGATGAGATCATCAGGACGTCTTGCTACCTCAAGTCCAAGAAAGTACCGAAGATTTCCCAGATCTTTAGTTTGAAAAACTGAGTTTAAGTGCTGCTTAATCATTTGTATTCCTTTGGAGTCATTACCAGTAATTAGAATATCATCAACATAAACTATGAGAATTACTGTGTCGGTTGGTTGATAACCGAGCTTCGAGTGAATCCAACATCACAGACAAGCTTACTAAACTTGTCAAACCGTACGCGAGTAGACTGTTTGGGACCATAAATAAATCTCTTAAGTTGACATGCACGAGACTCCCCCGTAGTCTCAAATCCGGGAGGTTGGTGCATGTAGACAGTCTTTAAAAGGTTGTCATTGAGAAATGCATTCTTGACATCCAACTGATGTAAGGGCCTTTGGCGATGCACCTATAAGGAGATCAAGATACGAACAATATTTAACTTGGCGAATGAGGAGAATATCTCATCATAATCGAGGCCTTGTTTCTAATTAAAATCCCGAGCCACAAGTTAAGCTTTTAAGCGTTGAACTGTCCTGTGTGGAGCATGTTTGATCACAAAAACTCAATTACATCCCACACAAGTCTGTCCTGGAGGAAGAAGGACATTATCCCAAGTCTGGTTAGCCTATACGACAGTCATTTACTTATTAATGACCGCACGTGACCCCGGATGATGGAGAGCCTCCTGCAAAGAGTTAGGTATAGAAATGGAGGGTAAAAAAAACACAAATTTGAGAAGAGGCGGGGAGAGGTCATATAAGAAGACATAATTAGCCAAGGGATGAGCTGTTGAGATCGATGCCGGATCGGGAGGCCGCGAGATATCACTGGTAGAGGTTAACTGCGGTAGGGCATCCGTTTCGGGAGGACGGTGGGTGCACACATGAAGATGTGGTTTGGGGTGTACTAGAGTCTGGCTTGGAAGAAGTGGTTGAAGTCGAGACGTAACAGGGACAATATGACGTGGTAGAAGGGAAGTGTAGGAGCCTCGAGAAAGATGACATTTGCAGAAACAACAATTTTGCGATCGTTGGGAGAGTAACACACATACCCTTTCTGAGTGCTGGAGTATCCAACGAACATATATTTCGTAGCTCGAGGAGCAAGCTTGTGAGCGGAAGGGCCAAGATTATGGACATAACTGATACATCCAAAAATGCAAGGTGTGATGGAGAAGGGAGGCGTGGAAGGAAAAAGAAAACTAAAAGAAGTTGTAAGGTTGAGAACGGAGGAAGGCATCCGATTGATAAGATGACATGCAATAGAAACCGCAAAGTTCTAGTAACGTGTGAGCACCTGCATTTGAAACATTTTAGATCGTGCGACGTCAAGAAGGTGACAATTTTTTCGCTTGGCCACACCATTTGGTTGAGGTGTATAAGCATATGAAATCTGATGGATAATCCCAAACTCAGTACAAAGATTTAAAAATATATGGCTTGTATATTCACACGCATTGTCGGTACGAAGTATTTTTAGAGTTCGAGAAAATTGAGTACGAGTCTCAGTAATGAAGACATAAAATATATGAGTGATTTCAGCACGATCATGCAGTAAATACAACCAGGTCATGCACGAGTATTCATCAATAAATGTAACAAAGTAACGATAACCAAAAATACTAGATGTTTTATAGGGTCCCCAAATATCAGAATGTATTTAAGCAAATGAAGTATCTCTCCGAGTACAATTAGGTAGAAATGACGAACGATGTTTTTGCCAAAAATACATGATTCACAAGCAAAGTCCTTGAGGGGGGATATTGAGAAGAGCTTTCTTGAAAATCTGAAGGGCAGTGTGTCCAAGGCGACGATGTCAATCAACAGTAGTGACATGAGAGAACCGTGGGTGGAACATTCAAAACATAGAACCCATTAGATATCCGCCTCTTACTAATGATATTGTGCTCCCTCGGTCCTGCACAACAAAAAAAGAGGGAGAGAAAGTTATACAACAATTAAGGTCCTGAGTAAGACGGATCACAGACAAAAGGTTAAAAGGCGATCTCGGCATATGAAGGACCAAGCATAGAGAGAGGGTTGGAGTAAGGGGCAGATCAACAGAGCCAGAAACTGAGGTGGTACACCATTGACCACGATGATAAACTTGAGATGTGCAGATTGTAAGCACTCAGGCGGTTTTTACGGAGTAATATGGTGTGTGGAACCTGAGTCTACAATCTAGTTGGAACTATGAGAGAGACAAAAGATACCTTCATTAGATATTGACGCAACAGAACCAGAGGGATGACTGATCATGCCTTGGAGATGCTGGAGTTAGGTGCGCAAAGCATCAATGTCGTTGCGGGTGGTAGAGTTGGGGTCAACCGCAATGGTAGCATAGTGCTATGTGGGCAGACCATGCTTGTAGCCACTGACCGTGCGTGTAGCCACTGACCGTGCATGTAGCCACTGATCGTGCGTGTAGCCACTGACGAGCAGTCGGTCAAGCTGGAGAAGAAAGAGCGGACGGAAGGAATACTACAAGCACAAGGGCGCGCGGGAAGGGCCTTTGCTAGCCCAAGCAGCGATCAGAGAAAAACTTGCGAACAAGAGAGCTCTGGGAAGAAGCCGCACAGTCTCGGTGAACATATGCGTGCAGGAAAGTAGTCACACGAGCTCTGCGGACAGATGCATCGAGCTTGGCACAGGGAAAAACCACTGGTTGACCGTCGATCATCAAGGGAGCCAGCATAATCAGCATCAGAATATGACATCAATGTTGGAGCTGAAGAAGAGGTTCTGTAAACTAGTCCTTGGCCAGGAGCTGTTTTAAGGTATCTGAGAATGCGTTCAACAGCCTGAAGATGAGATGTTCGAGGGGAGTGCATATACCGACTAACAATACCAATAACGAAGGAAATATCTGGTCTGGTTACCGTGAAATAGTTCAATTTTCCAACGAGGCAACAATAATATTCTGGATTCTGGAGTAGGAGATCCGAGTCAGATGCCGGGGCGCAAAACTTGTGGTTTACATCCATTGGGGTGTCACTCGTCTTACAGCCTGAATAGCCCGCATCATGAAGGAGGTCGAGGCAGTACTTCCGTTGAGAGAGGACAAGCCCATCTGGCCGTTTGACATCCTCAAGACCCAAGAATTAACGTAGGGGCCTCAGATCTTTTGTCTGAAAGACGGAACTCAGATGTAGTTTGACCGCCTGTATCCCTTGTGAGTCATCTCCTGTAATGATGATATCGTCAACGTACACTAACAGAAGAACCGTTCCTATTGTTCGGTGACGAGTAAACGGCGAGAAGTCGGCCGAGCTCCGAGTAAAACCAATATTCCGAAGGGCTTTACTGAACTTGTCAAAGCATACCCGTGGGTATTGTTTGAGACCATACAGAGCCTTCAAAAGACGACAGACCTGAGACTCCCCCGTGGTCTCAAACCCGGGTGGTTGCTGCATATACACAATTTCCTGGACATCACCATGCAAAAAAACATTCTTTTTATCCAATTGGAGTAAGGGCTACTGGCGATGGACAACTACGGAGATGAGGACACGAACGGTATTGAGCTTGACCACCAGAGAGAAAGTTTCCTCATAGTCGAGCCCCTGTTGTTGGGTGAAGCCACAAGCCAGTAAACGAGCCTTCAGACGGTCAATCGTCTCATCATTGGCATGTTTGATGACAAAGACCCACTTACACCCAACCGGTTTCTGACCCGGAGGAAGGGGTACTAGAGTCCATGTCTGGTTAGCACAGAGAGTTGCCATTTCCTCCTCCATGGCGGCCCGCCAGGCCGAATGTTGGAGTGCCTCCTGCACAGAGTTAGGAACAGAGGCCGAGGAAAGAGAAGTAACAAATATGTGAAGGTGGGGAGAGAGGCGATGGAGGGAGACACAGTTTGCCAGTGGATGAGCTGTGGAGGGCGGTACCTGATCAACAAGGCGCAGAGTAGCCGTGGTTGAGGCCGACTGCGGAAGGGCAACGGAACTGGGAGGGCGACAAGTGTAGACACGGATAACGGGTGGTTTGGAGGGAGCAGGAGCCGATGCAGGTGGAACCGGTGAAGGTGGTGGAGTAGCGGGGATAACAGAGCGTGAGATGGATGACGGGATAAGAGCCGGTGGTAGATGAGTGGGTAAAGGAGTAGGAAAAACAGCTGATCCTCCCGGAAGGTAACATCAGCAAAGACCAAGATCTTTCAGGTAGCTGGAGAATAACATTCGTAGTTCTTCTGGGTGCACGAATATCTGACAAAGATGTGTTTAGCCGCCCGGGGAGCCAACTTGTCCGAGGACGACCCCAGGCGGTGGACGTAGCAGGTGCTGCCCAAGATATGAGGCGGGAGAGGAAAGGCCGGAGTAGAGGGAAACAGTAGGCTGAACGGAGTAACATAGTGGAGGACGGAGGAAGAGAGACGGTTGATGAGGAAGCAGACAGTGGAGACCGCAAAGTTCTAGTAAAGTTTGGGAACATGCATTTGAAGCATGAAGGAGCGTGCCACATCGAGCAAGTGACGGTTCTTCCGTTCGGTAACGCCGTTTTGCTGGGGTGTGTAGGCACATGATGTTTGATGAATACTCCCGAATTCAGAGCACAAATCTGTAAAGCCGTGACCGGTGTATTCACGAGCATTATCAGTGCGCAATATTTTTATGGTGGTGTGGAATTGTGCACGACTTTCAAGGACGAAGGCCCGAAAAATACGGGGAAGCTCGGAGCGATCACGAAGTAAGTAAAACCACGTTGTGCGAGAGTAATCATTAATAAATGTGATAAAGTAACGAAACCCAGAAATACTAGTAATTTTGAAAGGACCCCAAATATCAGAATGTACTAAATCAAAAGGAGCAGCGCTCTGGGTACAATGGGCAGGAAAAGAAGAACGCGGCTGCTTGTCGAAGATACAACACTCACACTGAAACGGATGAAGAGAGATATCAGGAAGAGCCCGCTGGCGGACCGACAAAGGGGCATGCCCAAGACGCCGATGCCACTCGCTGGAAGAGATAGAGGAGAGGATGGTAGGAGAGTCATCGAGAAGGTAGAGCCCGTTCCGCAGTGTGCCTTTACCAATGGTAGTCCGCGTCCGCCGATCCTGTGTGACAAAAGAAGAAGTGAATATGATAGAGCAATCAAGATCACTAGTAAGGCGACCAACAAAAAGTAAATTGAACGGGGAGCTCGGAACATGAAAAGCCGAGCGAAGGGAGATCGACAGGTTGAGAGAGAGGTCCGCCGAGCCGGAGACGGGAACCGTTGCCCCATTAGCCACAGTGATACGCTTCAGATGAGGAGAATCCGAATACTGGGCAGGCCGTCGCGAGGTAATGTGATGAGTGACACATGAGTCCACGATCCAGCACAGACTGATGGATAAACAAGCAGTACCTGTGTTGGAGATGGAGGCAATGGAGGCAGAGGACGGGTTGAGCAGCCCCTGGAGTTGCTGGAGCTGGAGACGAACGACCTCAAGGTCAGGAGGGGCGGCAGAGAAGGCGTCAGCAACAACAGAAGCCGTCGGACGAAGAGGATAACCAATCTTCCGGTAGCAGGTCGCCTCAAGGTGGCCGTCCTTCCCGCAGTAGGAACACTTCGACCGACCCCGGCCACCGCGCCCACGGCCCCGAGATCCCGAACGTCCGCTACGAGTGGAGGTAGGTGGGGAAAGTAGGGGGGAGGTGCCTGCTGAAGAAGGGCCGGGGAAGAAGACGCAGAATTATCCAGAGGAGGTGACACACAGAGGAGCATGGAGCAAACATCAGAGAAAGACGGTGTTGTGGGAGAAGCCAGAACCAGAGTCCGAATACTCTTAAGGTGATGCGAAACACAAGCCATCATGATGGCAATGCAGACGGTTTCCTTCTGAGTGCGCTGAGCAGCATGATCATTGGTAGACGGCTGATGCTCGATCCAGGCCTCAGCAAGGGTCTTGGCTCGAGCGACAAAGGAGGTCATGTCCGAAGCCCCCCAGCGTCGAGAGCGAGAAGATCAGTGAGTATGTCGTAGAGATGCTGAAGGCTGTTTCGGCCTGAGTACAAGGAATGCAGCTCATCCCACATAGCCTTGGTCGTTTCGTGATACATGGCCATCTGATAAGGTTTACCATCCAAGGAATTGAGTAGACAAGTCTGAACGGGACCATCATTGCGGAGCCAGTCGTCAGTAGGAGGAGAAGGAGGTGCCTAAGTGAGCTGAGGCAAAAGGCCCTTGGCCTGAAGAACCTGTCGAACAGAATGCACCCAGGGGATAAAGTTTTTCTTCCCAGAGAGAGAAATGATAATTATCCGCAGCTCATCGCGGATTTCAGCAGGACAAGCTGGTCAGTCTGCAAGACAAGCCGAGCGGTCTGCAGGAGAACTAGCCGCCGGGCCGGTGGAGTCAACAGAAGAGCCCATAAAAGCAGGAGAGAGACCGTTGCACGTCGGGCGGTCTGCAAGTCGCAGCGACTAGAGACCGTAGCGGATGACGAAGACCGCTGCGAGAAGAACTCGAGACCGCTCGACAGGCAGTCCGGGAGCCGGTGGACGGCTAGGCCGCAACACCAAAATGCGGGAAGCTCGAGAGAGTGACCGCGACCAAAATTCGGGAAAAAAAAACCGCACGGTCACAAGGTGGACACCAGCGGCCAGACGGGCCGCGACCAAAATGCGGAAAGAAGATAGACCACACGGTCTCAGTGAGCACACCAACGGTCAGAACAAAAAGAAGTAGGTCGCGAGTAGAACTTGAGCGGACAAGAAGAGGAAGCCGCGAGTAGGAGAACTCGAGCGGGCACAAGGAGGAGGCCGTGAGTATGGAGAACTCGAGCGGACAGAAGAATAATCCGCGAGTTAGAGAACTCGAGCTGATAAAGGAAGAATCCGCGAGTTAGAGAACTCGAGCGGATAGAGGAAGAATCCGCGAGTTAGAGAACTCGAGCTGATAGAGGAAGAATTCACGAGTTAGAGTACTCGAGCGGATAGGCAGGAGAGACCGAGCGAGTAGCACCAGAGGAGAGGCCCACGGGTTAGGCTATAAAAGGAGAGGGAATGATGGAAGAAACTGGAGCCACAGAGGAAGGTGGAGAGCGAACAATACGACTACAATCAATTTTTCACATAATCCTATTCACTATGATCGAGCAGAACATGTCGAAATTGATAGAAACTTCATCAAGGATCACCTAGAAAAATGCAATGTTTGCACTTCTTTTGTTCAATTTCAATATCAGCTAGCAAACATCTACACCAAGTGCCTAAGGTGTGATATTTTCAAGGACAATATTACCGAGCTGAGAATATTCGACATATACTCTCATCTTTTGGGGGCAAGTTGAATTAGTCATTTGTAACGTATTATAAAAGACCCACTATAAAATTCCAGTTATTTTTATTCTTGTTTGAGTCCATTCCCTTTGTGTTTGTGTATATATAGGGGGCAGTCCATTGTAATATATACAATTTCATTTTTTCTCTCTGGCTAAGAATTGAAGCAAGTTTGACAGTGTGAGAGAACATCCTTTTTGTTACGCTCGGGGCCGAGTCGCGGCTGTTTGGAAGACAATACAAGCGTCGGGGACGACAGGAAGGTGATAACAACGGGACTGAACCATCCGGTTCAGCCCCCACTCTCTGAAGACCGCCGAATTGGGGCTGAACCGGTTTGGTTCAGCCCCTATTGGGGCCGGCCAGCCCTTTAGGCCGGCCCCTCCTGGGTTCCGGGTATATATAACCCGGAACCCCTCTTTGGATGGAAGGAAGATATTTACAAGGTACTTTCTTCCCTCCTTCTAACCCTAGTTGTCTTCTTCTCTAGATCTCCCTTCTCTCTAGTAGTTGCTTAACATTTGGTATCAGAGGCACTTCCTTCCACCATGGTGAACACGCGTACGCAAGAGGAGGCTAGCCGATTGGAAGCCCTAGAAGAAAACTTCGTAGGGTTGACGGATTCGGTGGCCGCACTGGAGGGGAACATGAAAATGTCAACGCAGCGGCTGGAGGAGCGGATCGACGCCCGAATGGAGGAAATCAAGGCACTGTTAAAAGGAAAAGGGCCGGTCAGCGAGGAGAACGGCGGATCGGGTTCGGATGCGGCCGAATCGCGCCATTCTCTCCCGTCCGATATGCGGGAAGCGGGATTTGGCGGAGTCGGAGGCAGCAGTGGCGGCGCGGCTTGGCCTGGCGCCACCGACGACCGCTGGCGGCAGCCGCTGATGGGAGCGGGGTCGACGGGGCCTCCCGCACCGTCTGCGGGTAACGACGACCCACGCGCGGGCCGCACCCCCTGGCGGCGGAGCGGGGAAGAATCGCTGGCCTTCCAGCGGCCGGCTGCAGCGACGGGGCACGCCCCAGGCGTCCTGGGAGGGATTCTTCCCTTTCCACGGGCTGGTGGACCACCGGGAGGCTTTGCCCACGACAATCCTTGGGCCGGCCAGCCACCACCTCCGCCGTGGGGAGCACGACAATATCAAGGGCATGCTTTCCCGGAACCAGTTGAACAAGGAAGGCGAGAGGGCTACGGCTATGGCCAAGGGTGGCCGGGGCAAGGTGCACATCGGCCCCACTTGGCTCCAAAATTGACCCGCATGAATTTTCCAAAATACAATGGCGGGGATGCTCTGGAATGGGTTCAAAAGGCAGAATTGTTCTTCCGTTACCAGGATGTACCCGAAGGCCAGTGGGTACAGTTGGCTTCTTTCCATCTGGAGGATGATGCGTTTCAGTGGACGCAGTGGTTCCTGCGCGGGCGGGAGCACGTTCTGTGGGGAGAATTTGTGGAGGGATTTACGGCCCGGTTTGGGCCACTAGAGTATGAGGATTTCGAGGCTTTTTTGCAGAAGCTGAGACAGAAAGGCTTCGTGATGGAGTATCGCACTGAATTTGAGAAACTGGCAAACCGGGTTCATTGGGAAGAGAGGACGCTCTTGAGTTGCTTTGTTTCGGGACTCAAGGAGCACATTCGGGACGAGGTACAGGCGCACATGCCCCGGTCCTTAAATCACGCCATCACATTGGCTCGTATTCAGGAAGAACGCGTCAACAGGCAGAAGGCTAGATCCACGGGTAAGCCACTGCGGCCTCAGCACGACAACCAGCAGCCGGTAGCAAGCCGACAGTGACCCGGTTATCATGGAGCGAGCTTGCAGCCAAGAAGGAGAAGAGTCTGTGTTTCAATTGTGATGAGAAGTTTACACCGGGCCACAAGTGTCAGAAAATACAAGTCTTCATGTTGCAGGAGGAAGAGGTAGAGGAAGTGGTGCATGAGGAGGAGTCGGACGGGGGGTTGGATTTGAGCGAACTTGGGGTGTCTCTACATGCTTTGGAGGGGTGCAGTCCCCCGCTCACCATGAGGCTGACGGGTTGGCTGAATCAGGAGAAGGTCACCATTTTGGTGGATAGTGGGAGCACCCACAACTTCATTCATCCGGTGGTGGCACGACGAGTGGGACACAAGGTGGATACGGGGTCGGCCTTCCAGGTTATGGTGGCGGATGGCAGCAAGCTGCAGTGTGAAGGGGTACTCAAGGGTGTGGCACTTCGGATGCAAGGATATACGGGTTACACCGACATATATCTGTTGCCTATCCGGGGCTCGGACATGGTCTTGGGGGTGCAGTGGCTACGACAGTTGCGTCGGGTAACGTTTGATTGGGAGCACATGACTATGAAATTTCACCAGGGTGAGACACAGTTCTGCTTGCGGGGCCTCAAATCGCCGCCTATCAAGGAAATCTCTCTGCGTAGCATGCAGCGGTTAGGGGAGGAAGGCAGTATGATGACAATCCTTAGGGAGGTTCAGGCATCGGCTACGGGTGAGCCGGAGGTACCGGTACAGTTACGAACTCTTCTGGAGCAATATGCTGACGTTTTTCAGGAACCTTGCACACTACCTCCTTCGCGGTTTCGGGATCATCGGATTCAGCTTAAGGCAGGGACAGAGCCAATCAACGTTCGACCTTATCGTTATCCCCATGTTCAGAAGGCAGAGATCGAGCGTAGTGTCCGGGAGATGTTGGATGCGGGAATTATTCGTCCCAGTACTAGTTCATTTTCAGCGCCGATCATTCTAGTGAAAAAAGAAAGATGGTTCGTGGCGGTTCTGTGTTGACTACCGAGCTCTGAATGACGCCACGGTGAAGGATAATTTTCCAATTCCGGTAGTGGATGAGTTGCTGGATGAATTGCATGGGGCATTCGTTTTCACTAAGTTGGACCTGCGTTCCGGTTATTATCAGATTTTGATGAAGGAGGAGGATATCCACAAGACCGCATTTCAGACACATGATGGCCACTACGAGTTTCTCGTCATGGCCAATGGGTTGACCGGCGGCCCATCTACCTTTCAGGCTAACATGAATGAGATCTTCCGAGCACTTCTCCGTCAGTTTGTGCTGATTTTCTTTGACGATATCCTTATCTACAGCGCCAGTTGGGAGGACCACGTAGGCCATGTCGAGCGAGTCCTTAGCATTCTTCGTCAGCACAAACTTTACGCCAAGCGTTCCAAGTGCTCCTTTGGTCAGCTTGAGGTGGAATATTTGGGACATTTGGTTTCCGGTCACGGCGTCAGAGCCGACCCCCAAAAGATTCAGAGTATGATATCCTGGCCACGCCCCCTTACGGTGCGGGCGCTTCGTGGATTCCTCGGGTTGACGGGGTATTACCGGCGGTTTGTGAAAGACTATGGGAAGATAGCTCGACCATTGACTCAGTTGCTGCAGAAGGATGCCTTCTCTTGGACGGGGGAGGCTGAGGAGGCATTTCAGGCACTCAAGCAGGCTGATCGCGCGAAACTATATCCGCAAACGACAACGGCAAGTGCACCGTATCGAGAGTAGTATAGGTTTGTAAAAACCAAGGTCGTATTAAACTCGGGGTGGTCGAGTAATTCTACTTTGAAAAACGTTATTATTTTATCAATAGAACTTGGAGTTGGGGTTGCGAAAAGTAAAAAAATAGAAAAGCTTAACAGAATTAAATTAATGAATTAAAACTAGTGCCCGATCTTTGAATCACCTCGGAAATTGAAAATAACGGAATAAAAATGCAATTCTCTTGTTGAAGAGGCTTTGACCGTGGAGGTTCCTGAAGCATGAACACCCCTCTTTCGAGTATTAGGTTCAACTAAGCTTAGGTGTATCGACCGAACTTTCGTTCTCAAATCGCATCGCCTAAGACTTGCTTTAAGTGGTGAACCTCGCTATTGGATTTTACTCCAATCCGGAAGAGTTACGTCGTCCTCTCTCGAGGGTTGCGTTCTACTCTTTTTACCGATGAGTGATCGATTCGCCTTACGAGCCTTTCGGCCAACTAAAGAGCGAAAACTATTTTGAAAACTATATAAAATATATAACCTCAATGAACTGATCAGCGGTAAATCTTAAGCGTTTAACCATTAGAGAAAAACAATTCTATAAAAGTATTATCTCATCCTCGGGTCATCTCGATCGAGCACTATAGAGAATTAGTTACTCATAGAGATGGGGGGAATCATTCTTATAAAATGCGATCTCAATAAATAAATAAATAAAAACGAACGAAGGTGGCGCGAGACAAAATAAAAGTAGGAAAATTATTTTAAGTAAAAGAGGAATGAAATTTTATTGCTAGTAGACAAAAATGATTACAAAAAGGATTACAAGTTTTTCAAATTTTAAGTTGAAAGAAAAGAGACGTTCAATATTATAAAATAACAATACAACATAAAGAGAGAAAACGATAACTTTTTATTGGCAATCTTGGGATGAATTTCTCCAACCAAGAAATCTTGTTCAAGGCTAGTGAAGGAATGCTCAAATCTGAATGAATCTAAATACCCAAAATCTCACTATTTATAATCACTGCTAGAGTAACGGCCAGAATTAATTTCATTCGGCCGTTACTGTTCATGCTACAGTAACTGGCCGAATGAAATTAATTCTGCCGGTTATATCATTTTCCTATCAGGGTGGTGGCCTTGGATCGGTGACATGGCAGCATTCTGATGGAGGCGGGATCTGCGGGCGTGGAGATGGAGAGGGGATCGCTGACGTGGAGGTTTGGGCTGCATGGGTGAAGCTGCTGTATGCAGAGGTGGCGGAGCTTCATGTGGAGTTGCTGGAGTGGGAGTTTGGCCGGAGGAGGGAGCTTGGAGCTGGCGGAGCATGGCTGGAGGTGCGCGGTGGTGGCGCTGCACTTGATGCTTGGAGGGATTGTGGCCATGTGGAGTTGCTGGAGTGGTGTTGCAACTAGGAGGCCGGCTAAGCTTGCATCATGGTGATGGACGAAGGTGGCGGAGCTGTTGACGTGGTGGCCGGCGCTGCATGTTAGGAGTGACTTGGCCGGAGGTGTTGGAGGCGTTACTTGAGGTGGCTGTCCGGGTGTAATGGCAGCATTGAAGAGGCCGGTGTGATCCATGGAGGAGGAGACGTGATGGCGGAGGAGCTGCTGAAGCTGGAGCTCGGGCTTGGCAGGAGTTGTATGGGGGAGGTGGCGCAGGATATATAATATAACTTATATATATATATATATATATATATATATTTATACATATAATAGATAGATAGGGGCTCGAGTTGCAGGAACGGAGGGTGGTGATCGGGCTCCACGCTGGCGAACCTGAATTGTATGGACGTTACAGCGGGATATTGCACAGAAAATTCCCCAAAAGCCTGCCGCAATCCTACAAAATAGAGAATATTAGTGTTAGAGCTCAAAATATTATTTTTCAACGAAATATTTTATAAAAATCACGAACATATGTTAATATTTAGCAAATCTAATTAAGATAAAAGCCCTAGATGACGACTAAATTACTAGTCATCAAACACCTCCATACTTACTCGTTGCTCGTCCCGAGCAAACCATTTTTCATAAGAGTAGGAAGATTTATTGCTAGATAAAATTTTGAAAGCTAGAGAGTAAAATGCGAAGTTTTATGCTGGTATGTGTAGATATTTTAGTAGAGAGACGTTCTTGGCATAAATACTAATTTGTGAGATAATTAAAATGTGTTTCAATAATTTATTATTACTTTTAAAAAGAGTCGATGGTTAAATCACAAGTTATGTGAAGGGAGAAAATAGTGTGATCGTTGAGATTTAAATTACTAGATTCTGACGCTCGGGGTGACCTTCATAGAAGTCCATAAGCTTGTTTGCTTGCATCTTTTCCACTACATTTTATACTTAATCAACTATATGGATATTTAGGACTTAAATAGGATGTACATACGACTTGAGTTTAAGAGAAAGGTGAACAATGATGAGCATGTAGGCGTATTTCACTTAAACAACGAGTTTTGAGCTAAAATTTTCTTCTTATTATTTTCATCATAATTGGAATCATTTCAAGCATGAATACACATACTTAGGCCGCATATCATTATGAGAATTTGCTTTTCATAGTTGTGATCATTCCAAGTATGCGTATACATACCTAGGCCACATGTCACTATGAAATTTTAGCTTTTTAAGAATAAACACCATTTTTCTCTTCATAGTTGGGATCATTCCAAGTATGCGTATGCATACCTAGGCCGCATATCACTATGAAAATTTTGCTTTTTTTTTTTAATAAACACCCATTTTTCAATATTTTAGCTCAAAATTTGAGTGTACAGTTTGGTTGGGCTTTTTAGTTTTGGTGGCGAAATGGTGGAGGTGGGTCAAATAAAGGTACAAGGCTCAAATTTGTGTGAACAATGGTAGTAATTTGGGGTTGGGTGCAAAAGCTCAAATTATCCAAAGAGAGGCCTAAATCATTTCCATAGAATTTAATTATTATAAAATGCAAACGTTTCAAAGATAGCTAAGGACAAGTTCTAGACATCAAAAAAAAGGACACCCTTCCATTCGAGTCGAGTAATATAGCTTTCTAACGATCTTCTACACACTCCC
Source organism: Platanthera guangdongensis (assembly GCA_039583875.1). Lineage (NCBI taxonomy): Eukaryota > Viridiplantae > Streptophyta > Magnoliopsida > Asparagales > Orchidaceae > Platanthera > Platanthera guangdongensis. The sequence continues at coordinate 23,679,186 of CM077163.1, forward strand.
TTAAACTACTTTTGGATTAAACTAGATTCAAATTAGAAGTAAAATAAATTCTTTCTACACAAATTAACAAATCATAAGTTTAGTTTTATGCCAAGAATTTAATTCTACACCAATTTTACTCAAACACATGCATTTTACTAGAAACACTACATGAGTCAACAATTTTACTCAAAAATTTCAGAAAATTATTCAAGCACAAAAAATTCTTAGTCCTCATGAAAAATTAAGTCTACTTTAGAATTTTACAATTGAGTAGACTAGGAAAGTGTTGATAGACTAAGCGAAAAGATTTATTCATACATTTTTTTTTTAAGTACTAAACATTTTTTTTTTAGAAAAAAAAAAAATGCAAGAAATACGATTAGATTAATTTTTAAAACAACATAAGTTAAAAACTAGAACTTATGTTACCCCTTCATACTTAAAGATAAACATTGTCCCCAATGTTTAAAACTAAGTATGAATATTTTAAATTTATTTTAAAAGAAAAGCAAAATAAATTAAATGTCATAAGAAAACTTCCCTGATTATTTGTCGGGGTAGCCGCTTTATAACATCGACCCAAAACCTGCAAAAGTTGTTAGGAAAGAAAACAAGAAAAAAAAATAGAAATGAAAAGGGATAACTATGGGGTGCCTCCCACAAGCGCTTTGTTTACCGTCGCGTAGCTTGACTAAGTGACGATTTTAAATGTTTGGAAGATTTAGAGATTCAATTTTTCCGGTTGAGGAGTCGCCGGGGTGATATAGTTTTAATCGGTGTCCGTTAACTTTGAATGAGCCGTTTTCCGGATGTTCAATTAGCACAGTCCCATATGGCCAAACCTCTTTCACGACAAAGGGGCCGGACCATCGGGACTTTAATTTTCCCGGAAAAAGCCGAAGTCTAGAATTAAAAAGAAGGACTAGATCTCCCGGTGAAAAAGATTTTGGATTTTTAATATTTTTATCGTGATAAAACTTAGTTCTCTCCTTATAAAATTTGTTATTTTCATAGGCGTTTGCACGCCATTCATCTAATTCATTTAATTGAAATTTTTTTTGTTCGGAGGCTAAGTTTAGATCTAAATTTAAAAATTTGAGCGCCCAATATGCGCGGTGTTCTAATTCCACCGGTAAATGACAAGCTTTTCCGTAGACTAATCGGTACGGTGTACAACCGATTGCGGTCTTGTACGCCGTTCGATATGCCCATAAAGCATCGTCTAACTTAAGTGACCAATCCTTCCTATTAACAGAAACCGTTTTTTCTAAAATTCTCTTAAGTTCACGATTTACCACCTCCGCTTGGCCATTTGCTTGTGGGTGATAGGCGGTAGAGAGTTTGTGGGTAACGCCATACTTGGCTAAAATTTTAGCAAGTTGGTCGTTACAGAAGTGGGTGCCCCTATCACTAATTAATGCTCGTGGTGTGCCAAATCGTGAAAATAATTTTTTCAAAAAATTTACGACGACTCTCGCGTCGTTAGTCGGGAAAGCTTGTGCCTCTGCCCACCTTGACACGTAGTCGACCGCAACAAGAATGTACTTATTATTATGAGACGGTGGTAGTGGACCTACGAAATCTAACCCCCATAAATCAAAAATTTCACATTCTAAAAATATATTTTGGGGCATTTCGTCCCGGTTAGAAATGTTACCTGACCGTTGGCAGTTATCGCATTTGCTTACAAACATTTGAGCGTCTTTAAACAAAGTGGGCCAATAGAAGCCTACCTCGAGCACCTTCCTAGCGGTCCGGTTTGCTTGATAATGTCCACCGGTTGGTCCTTCGTGGCAGTGCCGCAAAATTTTGACGCCTTCCTCGCCCGATACACACCTTCTTACCACTTGGTCCGCGCAAACACGAAATAAAAAGGGGTCTTTCCAAAAGTAATTTTTCAAGTCTGAAAAAAATTTCTTCTTTTGTTGACTTGAATAGTTCTTTGGGAGGACCCGTGCCACTAAGTAATTGGCAAGATCCGCGTACCAAGGGGTGGAAGAAGTTATTACCTTATTCATGACGAGGAGGCGCTCTTCAGGGAATTTGTCATCTATTTCGGACTCCACTAGCGCTCCTGCAGCTGGATTCTCCAATCTTGAGAGGTGGTCGGCCGCCAAATTCTCCGCTCCTTTCTTATCTCGGATCTCCAAATCGAACTCTTGTAGAAGGAGAATCCATTTTAGTAATCGGGGCTTCGCGTCCCCTTTTTCCATTAAATACCTAAGAGCGGAGTGGTCAGTAAAAACAATAATTTTTGATAGCGTTATATAAGATCGAAATTTATCAAATGCAAAAACAATCGCCAAAAGTTCTTTCTCCGTCGTTGTATAATTAGCTTGCGCGGACGTGAGCGTTTTACTTGCGTAATAAATCGGGTGAAAATATTTATCCACCCGTTGGCCTAAAACAGCCCCTACAGCAAAATCGCTTGCGTCGCACATAATTTCAAACGGAAGAGACCAATTTGGCGCAATTAAAATAGGCGAGTTGATAAGTTCATTTTTAATTTTATTGAACGCTTTAGAACATTCTTCATCGAATATAAATGCGGTTTCTTTTTCTAAAAGATGTGTTAGCGGTTTTGTAATTTTTGAAAAATCTTTAATAAACCGCCTATAAAATCCTGCGTGTCCTAGAAAACTCCTAATCGATTTTATGTTGGTAGGCGGGGGAAGTTTTTCTATGACCTCGATTTTGGCCCTATCGACCTCGATCCCTTTGCTAGAAATTTTATGTCCGAGCACTAAGCCTTCTCGAACCATAAAGTGACACTTTTCCCAATTGAGCGCCAAATTTGTGTCTTCGCAGCGTTGAAGAACACGATCAATATTATTTAAACAATTTTCAAAGGAATCGCCAAAGACTGAAAAATCGTCCATAAAAACTTCCATGACATCCTCTACTAATTCGTTAAAAATTGCCAACATACATCTTTGAAATGTAGCCGGCGCGTTGCAAAGACCAAACGGCATCCTCCGATAGGCGAAGGTGCCGAACGGACAAGTGAACGTGGTTTTCTCTTGGTCTTCGGGTGCAATTGGGATTTGAAAGTATCCCGAAAGACCATCAAGAAAACAATAGTGTGAGTGACCGGAAAGACGTTCTAAGATTTGGTCAATGAAGGGAAGCGGGAAGTGATCCTTACGAGTTGCATCATTTAATTTCCTATAATCGATGCAAACTCGCCAACTTGTAACGGTACGGGTTGGGATTAACTCATTATTTTCATTGGAAACTACCGTTATCCCGCCCTTCTTAGGCACGACTTGCACCGGGCTAACCCAAGTGCTATCCGAAATAGGATAAATAATTCCCGCGTCTAATAGTTTTATTATTTCGGCCTTAACAACGTCCTTCATATTTGGATTAAGGCGTCGTTGAGGCTGAATAGTACCGCGAGAATTATTTTCTAAACTTATTTTATGCGTACAAAAAGATGGGTTAATTCCCTTAATATCAGAAATTTGCCACGCAATTGCATGACGATGCTTATTTAAAATTTTTGTTAATTCAGAAATTTCTGAATCGTTAAGCGCGGATGATATAATCACGGGCAATTTTGACTCTTTTTCTAAAAATAAATATTTTAAATGTTCCGACAATTGTTTTAATTCTAAACTCGGCGGCTCCTCATAAGATGTTTTTACTTTAAAATTATTCAATTTTATTTCTTCAAATTTGAGTGGATGAGTTATTTCTTTTAAAAAATATAAGTTTGCAATGTCCGGATTTTCAAATAAAGGAGAAATAATTTCAGAAGATGACGTTATTTTCTCTTCAAAATTTGTTTCTAAAGTAAAACAAGAGTCGTCATTAGAAAAAGAGTTTTTCATGGAAGAGTCGATACTAAAAGTAACTTCTTCATCCCCCACTCGTAGGAGAAGCTTTCCGTTACTTACGTCTATTATTGCCTTAGAGGTAGCAAGGAATGGACGACCGAGTATAAGGGGCACTTCGGCGTCTTCCTCGATGTCTAGAATGACAAAGTCTACCGGGAAGATAAACTTGTCTACTTTAACTAAAACATCCTCTATGACTCAAATTGGATATTTAATAGACCGATCTGCTAGTTGGATGCTAATTTTTGTTGGGGTAGGATTGCCCAACCCAAGTTTTTTAAATAAAGAATATGACATGAGGTTAATACTAGCGCCCAAATCAGCCAAAGCGTGTTTTATTAATAAATTACCGAATAGGCATGGGATGGAAAACCGTCCCGGATCGTTAAGTTTTTCCGGCAATTTATTTAATACAACCGCCGAGCATTCTGCGTTTAAAGAAACACGCGAAATATCCTCAAGTTTCTTTTTATTAGAGAGTAATTCTTTGAGATATTTCGCGTATTTAGGCATATTAGAGATTGCTTCGCAGAATGGGACATTTATTTGAATTTGTTTTAAAATTTCAATAAATTTTTTGTATTGCTCCTCATTGCGCTCATTTTTAAATTTTGAAGGATAAGGCATTGAAGGTTTAAAATTATTGCGCGGAGCTAGAGTAGAAGATGGTAAAGTAGAAGAACTAACTTGCGGAGAAGTAAATTGCAGGGGTGAAGATGAAACGTTTACCTCAGGTCCAGCCAAATTTGTAGAGGTTACCTCCTTTCCGCTGCGGAGGTTTATTACGTTGGCGCTCTCCCTTGGATTGGGCTCGGTGTTGCCCGACAAAGTTCCTTGTTGGCGCTCGGAGACTAATTTGGCTAATTGCCCAATTTGATTTTCTAAATTTTTTATAGATCCGGTAAGATTCCGTATATTGGACTCATTTGAGGCTACATATTTAGTGAAGACTTCTTCAAGTGAAGAAGGCTTGTGTGATGGTGGTGGAGTGAATCCGGGAGGATTCACTTGCAGTGGACGTTGAGCATTATTAGGGTTGCTCCATGAAAAGTTTGGGTGATTCCGCAAACCCGGATTATAACTATTATTGAACGGAATATTATTATTCGGGTTATACGGAGGACGATAAGAGTTACCCATATAATCTACTTGCTCATGAAAATTATTATTATTATAAGCCCAATTGGTGGCGGAGGAAGCAGACATCTCCGCCACTTGCTTAGTGAGCCATTCTACTTGATGTGCTAAATTAGGGGTGACCTCGACTTCGAAGAGTCCAGTCGGCTTGTTAGGGCGCGACCGTGGCGCATTCCACTGATAAGCATTCATGGCCATCTCCTCGAAAAGCTCTTGTGCGGCCTCAGGGGTTTTGTTATTAAGAGTTCCCCCTGCGGCTGCATCAATCATTTGCCTCGTTTGGAGATTCAAACCATTGTAGAAAGTTTGAACTTGTTGCCACGTAGGAAGGGCATGATGAGGACATCTCCGCAAAAGTTCCTTGAAGCGCTCCCATGTGTCATAGAGAGACTCCGAGTCTATTTGCGTGAATGAGAGAATGTCCGTACGTAATTTAGCGGACTTTGCCGGAGGAAAATATTTCGTTAAGAATTTTTCCGTCATTTCGGCCCATGTAGTGATGGAACCTCTAGGAAGAGAGCCCAACCACTGTTTGGCCTTGGTCCGCAAAGAAAACGGAAATAAACGCAAACGGATGGCGTCATCAGTGACACCATTTATTTTAAACGTATCGCAAATTTCCAAAAAATTAAGCAGATGTAAATTTGGATCTTCATCAGGTAAGCCATCGAATACAACCGATTGCTGTACCATCTGAATGATACTCGTTTTAATTTCAAAATTATTATTCGCTACTGCTGGGCGAATAATACTAGATTGTGTTCCCTCAAAATTCGGTCTCGCATAATAGGACATGGTCCGCAGCGGGGCCTCATTAAGGTTAGGAACTTCCATTATTCCCTCGTTAGTTTCTCCAATTGACTCTTCGTGAATTATTGGTAGATCACTAAATCGGAGACGTCGCCGAAAGGTGCGCTCGATTTCTGGATCAAAACCGAATTCAAAATTACTTGAAGAGTTTATTCGGGTCATAAACTAAAAAAAAAGAAGCGATAAAATTAATAACTATTTCTTTTTCAAATTATCGACCAATCTCCCCGGCAACGGCGCCAAAAACTTGATCGCGCGAAACTATATCCGCAAACGACAACAACAAGTGCACCGTATCGAGAGTAGTATAGGTTTGTAAAGACCAAGGTCGTATTAGACTCGGGGTGGTCGAGTAATTCTACTTTGAAAAACGTTATTATTTTATCAATAGAACTTGGAGTTGGGGTTGCGAAAAGTAAAAAAATAGAAAAGCTTAACAGAATTAAATTAATGGATTAAAACTAGTGCCCGATCTTTGAATCACCTCGGAAATTGAAAATAACGGAATAAAAATGCAATTCTCTTGTTGAAGAGTCTTTGACCGTGGAGGTTCCTGAAGCATGAACACCCCTCTTTCGAGTATTAGGTTCAACTAAGCTTAGGTGTATCGACCGAACTTTCGTTCTCAAATCGCATCGCCTAAGACTTGCTTTAGGTGGTGAACCTCGCTATTGGATTTTACTCCAATCCGGAAGAGTTACGTCGTCCTCTCTCGAGGGTTGCGTTCTACTCTTTTTACCGATGAATGATCGATTCGCCTTACGAGCCTTTCGGCCAACTAAAGAGCGAAAACTATTTTGAAAACTATATAAAATATATAGCCTCAATGAACTGATCAGCGGTAAATCTTAAGCGTTTAACCATTAGAGAAAAACAATTCTATAAAAGTATTATCTCATCCTCGGGTCATCTCGATCGAGCACTATAGAGAATTAGTTACTCATAGAGATGGGGGGAATCATTCTTATAAAATGCGATCTCAATAAATAAATAAATAAAAACGAACGAAGGTGGCGCGAGACAAAATAAAAGTAGGAAAATTATTTTAAGTAAAAGAGGAATGAAATTTTATTGCTAGTAGACAAAAATGATTATAAAAAGGATTACAAGTTTTTCAAATTTTAAGTTGAAAGAAAAGAGACGTTCAATATTATAAAATAACAATACAACATAAAGAGAGAAAACGATAACTTTTTATTGGCAATCTTGGGATGAATTTCTCCAACCAAGAAATCTTGTTCAAGGCTAGTGAAGGAATGCTCAAATCTGAATGAATCTAAATACCCAAAATCTCACTATTTATAATCACTGCTAGAGTAACGGCCAGAATTAATTTCATTCGGCCGTTACTGTTCATGCTACAGTAACTGGCCGAATGAAATTAATTCTGCCGGTTATATCATTTTCCTATCAGGGTGGTGGCCTTGGATCGGTGACATGACAGCATTCTGATGGAGGCGGGATCTGCGGGCGTGGAGATGGAGAGGGGATCGCTGACGTGGAGGTTTGGGCTGCATGGGTGAAGCTGCTGTATGCAGAGGTGGCGGAGCTTCATGTGGAGTTGCTGGAGTGGGAGTTTGGCCGGAGGAGGGAGCTTGGAGCTGGCGGAGCATGGCTGGAGGTGCGCGGTGGTGGCGCTGCACTTGATGCTTGGAGGGATTGTGGCCATGTGGAGTTGCTGGAGTGGTGTTGCAACTAGGAGGCCGGCTAAGCTTGCATCATGGTGATGGACGAAGGTGGCGGAGCTGTTGACGTGGTGGCCGGCGCTGCATGTTAGGAGTGACTTGGCCGGAGGTGTTGGAGGCGTTACTTGAGGTGGCTGTCCGGGTGTAATGGCAGCATTGAAGAGGTCGGTGTGATCCATGGAGGAGGAGACGTGATGGCGGAGGAGCTGCTGAAGCTGGAGCTCGGGCTTGGCAGGAGTTGTATGGGGGAGGTGGCGCAGGATATATAATATAACTTATATATATATATATATATATATATATATTTATTTATACATATAATAGATAGATAGGGGCTCGAGTTGCAGGAACGGAGGGTGGTGATCGGGCTCCACGCTGGCGAACCTGAATTGTATGGACGTTACAGCGGGATATTGCACAGAAAATTCCCCAAAAGCCTGCCGCAATCCTACAAAATAGAGAATATTAGTGTTAGAGCTCAAAATATTATTTTTCAACGAAATATTTTATAAAAATCACGAACATATGTTAATATTTAGCAAATCTAATTAAGATAAAAGCCCTAGATGACGACTAAATTACTAGTCATCACAGGCCATGACCACTACACCAGTTCTCGCTTTGCCTGATTTCTCGAAGGAATTTGTGCTAGAGACCGATGCCTCCGGTGTGGGCATCGGGGCGGTTTTGATGCAGGAAGGGCGACCGTTGGCTTTCTACAGCAAGGCTCTTGCCCCACGGACCCTGGGGCTGTCTGCATACGAGAAGGAAATGTTGGCTGTTATCCATGCAGTGGTGATGTGGCGGCCGTACCTGCTAGGTCGACACTTCAAGATTCGCACTGATCACCAGAGTTTAAAGCATTTCCTAGACCAGCGGGTGTCTTCGCCTCTTCAACAGAAATGAGTCACTAAGCTCTTGGATTATGATTATGAGATTACATATCGGCAAGGCAAGGAGAATGTGGTTGCGGACGCTCTCTCGCGCCTCCCTGAATCTACCGTGGCCCACATCACCGGGCCACTTGTTGACTCTTTGGACGAGATACAGGAGGAGGTGATGCGTACTCCCACGCTCCGTGCCCTAGTGGAGGCCTTGCAGCGGGGCGAGGTCGTGGCAGCCGGCTACCATCTTCAAAATGGTCGCCTTTACCACCATGGCAAGGTGGTTATTCCTCCCGCTTCAGCATGGAAGACTGTTATGATGCATGAGTTCCACTCTTCACCTGCTGGCGGCCATGCGGGTGTGCTTCGTACCCTCCAGCGAGCCCGAGCCAATGTCTTCTGGACCGGGATGCGGCGAGACATACAACAGTTTGTGCGCCAGTGTGAGATCTGCCAACGGCAGAAGTACGAGACGACCTCTCCGGCTGGATTGCTTGTTCCCTTAGAAATTCCGCAGCAGATTTGGGACACCGTTTCCATGGATTTTATTGACGGGTTGCCAAAGTCCCAAGGCAAATCAGTGATTTTGGTGGTGGTGGACAAGCTCTCCAAGTATGGACATTTCCTTGCTTTGCCTCACCCTTATACCGGCGAGTCTGTAGCTGCACTTTTTGCTCGGGAGATTATCCGCTTGCACGGTCTTCCTCGTGCTGTCATTTCTGATCGGGACCCTACTTTTCTAAGTAAATTTTGGCAGGAACTGTTTCGTCTGCAGGGGACGTGTTTACGTTTCAGTACGTCTCATCATCCCCAGACCGATGGGCAAACAGAGGTTTTGAACCGGGGCCTCGAGACCTACCTGCGTTGCTTTGTGATGGACGAGCCCCGCACTTGGCCGGATTGGTTGCACTGGGCGGAGTACTGTTACAACACGTCTTATCATTCTGCCAGCCAAATGACCCCCTTTGAGGTTGTCTACGGCCGTCCTCCGCCGACCTTGAGCAGCTACGAGCCGGGGAGCACGGCTTTGCCCGCCGTTGATAGAGCTCTGCGCGATCGGGACCGCATGCTGGTCACACTGCGCGACAACCTCCGTATGGCCCAGGACCGTATGAAGCTCCACGCCGATAAGCATCGCAAGGAGCGGGAATTTGCAGTTAGTGATGAAGTTTTCCTCAAGCTCCAGCCGTACCGTCAATTGTCTGTCGCTCGTCGCTTCAACCAGAAGTTATCTCCTCGATATTACGGCCCCTTTCGGGTACTCAGCAGGGTGGGGCCGGTCGCTTACAAGCTAGATCTTCCTACGGGTTCCCGCATCCACCCGACGTTTCATGTGTCCTTGCTTAAACGGAAGGTGGGTGCCACTGTGCAACCAAGTGCTCTTTTACCTGACGTCACCGGTGCGGGCGAGCTTCGCCCCCTTCCGGAGGCCGTGCTGTTGCTCAAGTGGAAACAACGGGGTGCAGAGTACCGGCCAGAGCTGTTGGTCAAGTGGAAGAACTTCTCCGAGGCACACAATTCTTGGGTTGATCTGCTAGATTTCAAGGAGCTTTATCCCGACTACCACCTTGGGGACAAGCTGGTTGTTGATGGGGAAGAGAATGTTACGCTCGGGGCCGAGTCGCGGCTGTTTGGAAGACAATACAAGCGTCGGGGACGACAGGAAGGTGATAACAACGGGGCTGAACCATCCGGTTCAGCCCCCACTCTCTGAAGACCGCCGAATTGGGGCTGAACCGGTTTGGTTCAGCCCCTATTGGGGCCGGTCAGCCCTTTAAGCCGGCCCCTCCTGGGTTCCGGGTATATATAACCCGGAACCCCTCTTTGGATGGAAGGAAGATATTTACAAGGTACTTTCTTCCCTCCTTCTAACCCGAGTTGTCTTCTTCTCTAGATCTCCTTTCTCTCTAGTAGTTGCTTAACACTTTTACTGTGAACGGGAAATATAAATCTTCTTCAAAGTTCTTACCTTACTGTTTGGTCCTTTAATATATTTCTACCAACATTCTAGGGCCATGTGAAAAATAGTATTATGATGTACCCTTATCTATTATATTAAATTTTTAGTTGGCGGGGCTTATCATGATGTGCCCTTATCATTTTTATTGCAATCTAAAATATTTTTTGACGTGGGAATAAATTAGTTAATTTTGTGGAATGATAAAAGTGTCTTCTTTGTTAGGTTTACTCTAGTTCACTTTGTGTCAGTTATTTATTCTTATGGGTACTTTTGTCGTCACATCACTTGCATTTTTTCCTACTAAATTCGCATGAAAGTTGCTTTAACTTCAACTGTCAGGATATTTTCTCTTGAAGTTTTTTTTGGGTTTATATACTCTATGCAACTAGCATTTGCGACTAATAGCTTTCTATTCTGTAGAAGGACTGCAGCAGAGCTCGTTAAATGTCATTGAGGTAATAATACACAGTACATTCATGAACGTTCTTTCTATTTTTTTTTAAATTACCAAGAGCCCATATAATTACATTATTAACATGTGTACAAAAAACCCTAGTTTTTGGTACACATGTTAGCAATGCAAACTTAAAGGGAAAGTTTTGGTAATTCTAAATGTTGAGAAGAGGTCCTTGTAATTAAGCAAAAATTGGGGGGAGTTCCCTCCCCCGATCTTCACGGGGGTGTTTTTGTTCATGGATGTCATGAAATGTAAACTTACAGGTTTTTTTTGCAATTTCAAAAATAAGAGGGGTGGAACCTGTAATTTTGCCAATTTCCATGTGATATTTTGGCTATTTTTATATATATGCACTCTAAAATCTTTTCTATGATTTATTGAGATTTCTCATATTAGTTTGCAAAATTACATGTTGCACCCCCTTTGTCATTTGAAATTATGTATACTCCCCTATGAGTTTACATTTCATGACATGGATGCACAAAAATACCTCAGAGGGGAGCTATAGGGGGTGTTTTTGTGCATGCATGTGACATGCCTCTTTTGGTGGTTTGTCGGAGAGCGGCAGGGGGAAAATACAAGGGTGTCAACTCTAGAAAGGGCGGAGGTGATGAGAGAAGATGAATCCTAGAAGGGAGGGGTGAGGAGAGAAGAGCCTTGAAGAGGAAGGGAGGAGTCCCTAGAAGGGAGAGTTGAAGGAACTTTCTGTAGCACCCCAACTTAGTTTAACAACAAATCAGCAGTCTGACCAGACCCCATAATAAGAAGTAAACTAAACAACGATAATAAAACTAATACATAGCAGACATAATTGAAATGTACTAAAAATAAGCTTATAACGGAAGTAAAAAATACTGAAATGGGTAAACATGTGTACCTCAAAATCTGATTCACAGAGCCAACTATTAATGAAAAGAGCCATAAAGTTTGCATTTACTGAAATCTTAAACATAGTCTGATACAATAAAATTATTAAATCATCTCGATTCATGCTCAAAATAAAAGTACAACAACTTAACTGGAAGAAACAACTAAAATGAAAGACAAACAAGTACGTAGGACTGCACTGCTTATCCTATACGTAGCGTCCCACCGGTGACTCCTGTAAAAATAAGTTCTAACTAGGTCAGGCCCACTGGAGATTAAGAAAGACTACTTCTCTCAGTAATACTAGAAAAATACATAATTAATTTGTATGTGAAAATATGAGTTTTAGCTTATTACTGCATATTTTGTATCACTTGTCTGTGAAACTATAAGTCGTCTTCTGAAAATATGCATTATGGTTTCTATCTTGTTATCTGAATTCTTCCTCGTATTGATTCTTGGTGTCCCGAATGCTTTTTAAAGATTGAGAAATCAATTGTCATGATGTACGATTTCTTTTGTACTTAATCTGATTATGGGGCCCAAATGGCGACCCGTAGATGCCTTGAACTGAATTGAAGTGCTCCCTGAGTGGGATATGACCCGCAACTGAAAATTTCCAAGTCTGAATCGGGGGTTGTCGACCCCACGTTTGAGGCTCATTTGGACTGCCGGCCCTATGGGAATGAGGTCATTGATCTGAAACTTATTTATTAATTATAGCTTTTCATCTTAGTATATTTATATTCTTGATTGTATTTGTTTTTGCAGTGAATGTAAATAATCGTATTACGCTGGGTATATTGCATTTTACTAAATAACTGACTTAATCGTGCATTACTAAGTTATATGAACATTATTTTTCTGCGTTATCTGAATTAATTTAATTATATTGACACTGGCTTGTATAATTAAATTATGTGAGTCTTTTTATATAACTTAGAAAGTACGATTAATAAAGTGATATGTCTAGCCAAGAAGATTCGAATTTCTTACCTCGGGATTGCGACACTCTCATAAACACGGTGCGGTGGCATGACTTCTCTGAGTTATGATTTGAATTCCTCAAGCCTATCCTCCTCGGTCCTAAGGTTGTGATGAACTACCATTAGTAACCTCTAAACATTGAGGAGAAATCCAACACATAGTTAGATAAAGGATTGACACTTACCCTTACAAAGCACGATTATCTCGCAACGAGATTGATTCAGAATTAGCCACTCCTCTCCACTTTTACACTGAGCACCAAGGATCAAAAGGCACCTAAAATAGCAAAGAAATTCTTAAGTCAAAAGACCTAAAATAGCAAAGAAAATTTTAAGTCAAAAGAACTAAAAGAAGAGGTCTAGAGATTCACCTCCTCAATTTTGGGTTTGATAGATCCTTACTCCTTCCTCTACGATGCACTCACAGAACTTTCTGAAATCGAAAGAAGAAATAGAGGCTTTCAATTCCTGAAATCGAACCAAAAAGAGTTGAGAGGTGTGTGTGTGTGTGTGTGGGGGGGGGGGGGGGGGGGTAAATGTCTATTAAGAGGAAGATTCGAAACAAAAAGAGCTTCCCAAGAGGTCGGTTCTGAGCCTTTGACTGAGAGAAGAAACTGCGGCCCAAGCGATCGCCTTTGCCGTGAACAACAGTGGAAGAAAGCCTTTAATCTCACAAGGGTACTGTCAGAATTCCTGGAGAGCAAAACCGAAACCCCTAAAAAGACTGAAACATCACCAAAGAAGGAGAAAGAGAGTCATAAACAACAAAAGGATCTCTGGATTGGAATCTAGGGCTCACCTTGGTCGACGAACTCTGAGACCGCCGGATAGAGCCGACAGATGCTTCAGACAGAAGGAGAGGCGTGCTACGATTCCTTCTCTGGGAGCGACTGCGAGAGGAGTGAAAGTAGCGATCGACGGTTTTGAACCCACGCGCGGCTGCCAAAAGGGATTTTTAGGGCGTGGAGAGGTAGTGCTGTGGTTTTTATAACCAACAGGCTGCAGTGACTCAATAGGAAGGGGTATTAAGGTGCGGTTAATACCAAATCAATTGAGCGGGGGAAACGGCTATACCTTCTTAGGAAGGAAAGTTGAGCTTTTAAATCTCATTTATTGTTGTCACTCCTTAATAAGTGTTACGACTACACATTACGTTCTCGCATAAATATTAACATGCGTCGAATAAAATTCCAAACTCTTCTGTTTTTTAATTGATTGACACACATCTATTACTCGTCGATAAAATTGTACCTCGACCCGACGCTGGCTGGGTCAAATTTGCTTGTGACCGGGCCCTGCAATCAAATTTAATTTTCATATTAAATTACAGATGCTACAAATCTCCGCTCCTTATAAAATTTTTGTCCTCAAAAATTACGATCATACCCGAGTAAAAAAGGAAGGCATAGTCTTCATTGTTTTGGAGTTCATCTTCTCTTTCTCAAGTATACTTTAACTGACTACAATTCATCCAAAAGACTTTAAAAAATGGATCTCTATTCCCGAGCTTCTGAATCTTTGAGCCCACTATTTTGACTGGTTTGATACTGATGTTAAGATTTGATTCAATTGGTGCTTGCTCGGTACTAATTATCTGACTGGAATCTCCAACTGTTCTCCTCAGATAGTAGACGTGGAATACGTCATGTAAACCGCTCATATTCACGGGTAAGGCCAACCTATATGCAACCTTACCTATGCGCTCCAGTACTTCGAATGGACCAACGAACCTTGGACTCAATTTCTTCATCCGCTTGATTCGAGAGACACCTTTGATTGGCCTGACCTTCAGATAAACATAGTCTCCGACACTAAATTCCACTGACCTGTGCTTCTGATAGTAGTATTTGTCTTGCCTGTCTTGAGCTATTTTCATATGTTCTTAAATGAGTTTGACTCGGGCGGTGGTCTTGTAAATCCAAGTTTCTGTGTTAGCAATTCTCTCTTCACTTTCAGCCCAACATAATGGTGTCCAACAACCTCTGCCATAAAGAGCCTCAAAGGCTGCCATTTCAATGCTTGTCTGGAAGCTATTATTGTAGGAGAACCCAGCTAGAGTTACATATTTTTCCCACTTACCACTAAAGTCTAGAATGCACATCCTGAGCATATCTTGCATGTTTTTATCTGTGCGCTCTGTTTGCCCATTTGTCTAGGGGTGGAAGTCTGTGTTGAAATTTAACTTAGTACCCAAACGTTCCTGGACGTATTTCCATTCCTTAGAGGTAAACTTGTCATCTCTGTCTGAATCGATAGTCTTAGGAACACCATGAAATCGAACAATCTTGTTCACATACAATTGTGCCAATCTATTACCTTGATTTGGTCTCTTGTTAGGAATGAAGTGAGCAACCTTGAAGAGACGATCAACTATAACATATAAAAAATCGTTCCCATTATGCGATCTGGGAAGGCCATGAACAAAATCCATCGATATGTTTTCAAAATTCTTCTGTGGAATAGAAAGTGATTGCAATTTGCCCCATGGTCACTGACATTCAACTTTAACTAACCTGCAGGTTTCACACTTCCCAACATGCTCTGTCACATCTCTCTTCAACCCTGACCACCAAACTATCTTCTTAAGGTCAACATACTATTTTGTGCTGCCCGGATGAATAAAGTACTTGGCATTATGAGCCTCCACGAGGATGTCCTCGCGTAGGCGGCTGACATCTTGGATGCACACTCTTCCCTTACGGAGTAGCAACCCTTCCTGAATCGCAAAAAACTTCCTTCTACCCAAACTGAGTCAAACTCCCAAAATTCCGCCATCTACGGATCTAACGGAAATGCCTGTATGATTCTATCTTTGATGTCGCACTTAATCTCTATCCAATGCAGACTCGTGGAACCAAAACTGGTGCGCGACATCACAATGATTTCCAACCTCTCTAGATCTCGTATTAAGTCCTCCTGCTGGGTGAGGAGGGTGTGGCTTGAACCCCTTCTACTGCGAGTATATGCTGCCACATTTACCTTGCCCGGTTGGTACTGGATATCCACATCATAATCTGAAAGGAATTCTCTCCATCTAGGCTGTCTCAAATTGAGTTCATGCTGCTCAAAAATAGACTTAAGGCTTTTGTGATCTGTAAAGATTTCACAATGAACCCCATAGAGGTAGTGTATCCAAATCTTCAGTGCATGAATAACCGTCGCTAAGTCCAAGTCGTGAACAAGATAATTCTTTTTGTGCACTTTTAGCTGTTTGGATGCGAAAGCTATGACTCTCCCATGCTGCATCAATCCTCAACCCAAACCTTGACCTGAAGCATCACTATATATCTGGAAGTCGTCTACTTCCGAAGGTAAACAGAAGATAGCCGCGGACATCAAACAGGTCTTCAGCTCAAACGCCAACTCGCATTCTACAGTCTAGTCGAAGGCATTCCCCTTCTTGGTAAGAGAAGTCATAGGTAGAGCAATTTTTGAGAAATCTTTGATGAATCTCCTATAATAACCTGTTAGACCAAGAAAACTGCGGACCTCAGTAACTGCCTTCGGCCTTGAGTAATCTTTGATGTCTTCTTTTTTCTTGGGATCCACTGCAACACCTTTTTGACTGATAATGTGCCCAAGAATGCCATATCTGAAAGCCAGAACTCGCACTTCAAAATTTTTGCGTACAACTGATTTTCCCAGAGAGTACTCAAAACAGTCCTGTAATGAGCAGCTTGCTCCTCTTTGCTCCTTGAATACACCGGAATATTGTCTATAAAGACAATAACAATACGATCCAAAAACTCTCGGAACACCCGATTCATCAAGTTCATGAAATCTGACACACATTAGTCAACCCGAACGACATGACCACAAATTCAAAATGTTTGTATCTCGTACGAAAATCTGTCTTCTGGATGTCCTCGTCTCGAATCCTTAACTAATGTTAACCCGATCTCAAGTCTAGCTTGGAATAAGTGCAAGAGCCTTCAAGTTGGTCGAATAAATCATCTATCCTCAGAAGCGGGTACTTGTTCTTAATGGTGAGTTTATTCAGCTTGCGGTAGTCAATGTATAGCCTCAAGTTGCCGTCCTTTTTAACTGTAGAGAAGTACAAGTGCAATGAAGGGAATCTGGTAAAACCTTGTATGTGCTTGTTATATATTAAAATACAATGTATGAGTACATATTTATAGGGAGAGGAGAGAAAGAAGAATCCATCTACACAATGTGAGGCTAATATAATAGAAGGAGGAGGAAGAATAAATGGGCCAGGCCAATATATATGGGCCTTTACATAAACTTTTCTAACCCTCCACCGCAAGCTGGAGCGTACAAGTCGTAGGCACCCAGCTTGGACAAGAACTGATTAAATAAGGCACTTGGTAGGGCATTAGTGAGAAAATTAACAACTTGGTCAGTAGTTGGAACATGTTTCAATTCCAGCTTCTTCATTTGTACTTTTTCCCGAATGAAGTGGAAGATTAGATTATTAGCTATGTGTGTAGCAGCTTGACTGTCACAAAGTTAGGTAGCCGGAATTGAAAGTTTTACTCTCATATCACCTAGGAGACTGTCAAGCCATGTAATCTCGGATATAACAGACGCCATCGAACGGTATTCAACTTCAGCTGAAGATCGAGCAACCACAACTTGTTTCTTACTGCGTCAGGTAACAAAATGTTCTCTGAAGTAGGTAAAAAACTCGCTGGTAGAACGCTGATCATCCAGAGAGCCAGCATAATCTGCATCTGAGCACGCAATTAATGTTGGAGTAGAAGAAGATGTTTTGTATACCAGCCTTCGACCAGGGGCTGTTTTTAGATATCTTAGGATGCGTTCGACGGCCTGTAGATGAGACATCCGAGGAGAATGCATAAACCGGCTGACAACCCTAACAATAAAGGATATGTCTGGTCTCGTGATCGTTAGGTAAACTAGTTTTCCAACGAGCCGTCAATAGTATTCTGGATTTGGAAGAAGTAGATCTGTATCTGAGGCATGTGCACAAAACTTATGATTGACATCCATAGGAGTGTTGGTCAGCTTGCATCCAGAGTAGCCGGCATCCTGAAGAAGGTCGATACAGTACTTCCGTTGAGATAGGACAAGGGCATCAGGATGTCTTGCAATCTCAAGGCCGAGGAAGCATCAGAGGTTGCCCAGATCTTTTGTTTGAAAGATGGAGCTCAGGTGCTGATTGATCATTTGTATTCCCTTTGAGTCATCACCTGTGATTATGATGTCATCGACATAAACTGAAAGGAGAACGGTGCCTACTGAGTGATGTGGAGTAAACTAGAGAAATCTGACGAGCTTCGAGTAAAACCAAATTCTCGCACATCTCTACTGAACTTGTCGAACCATGCCCGAGGGGATTGTTTGAGACCATAAATCGACTTCTTGAGGTGACAAACCCGGAACTCCCCCGTGCTCTCAAATCGCGGAGGTTGTTGCTGTAGACTGTTTCTTGTACATCGGCATTTAAAAAACACTCTTGATATCTAGTTGATGTAAGGCCCATTGGCGATGCACAACTATGAAAAGGAGGACATGAACTGTGTTGAGCTTGGCTACTGGAGAGAATGTTTCTTCATAATCGAGACTTTATTGTTGAGTAAATCTACGAGCCACCAGTCGGGCCATAAGACAGTCAATTGTTTCATTAGGAGCATGTTTGATGACAAAGACCAATTTACAACCAACAATAGTTTGGCCGGGAGGGAGAGTAACTAGATTCTATGTCCGGTTAGCCCAGAGGGCTGTCATTTCTTCGTCCATATCTGCTCGCCAGCTCGTATGTTCAAGAGCCTCCCCCACAGAGTTAGGGACAAAAATAGAGGATAACGAAACAACAATGGTGTGAAGCGCCGGGGACAGGCGATATAAAGATACATAATTTGCCATGGGATGAGCGGTGGAGGCTGGTGTCAGATCAGCAGGTCGTAGAATATCAGTGGTCGAAGCCAACTGCATAGGAGTGACGGAGCGAGGAGGTCGACGAGTATAGACATGAAAAAGAGGGGACTTGTGGAGAACAAGAGTCGGGTCTTGAAGGAGGGGTGGTGGAGTAGAGGTAACTGAGATGACAGGTCTTGATAAGGACTGTGGTGGAAGAGGTGGGTCTGGAGCGAAGAAGAATGATTGATCTTCCCGAAAGGTAACATCAGCTGAAACGGTCACCTTACGGGTAGTAGGAGAGTAGCAAACATAGTCTTTCTGAGTGCGGGAATAACCGACGAACATGTGTTTGGCTGCCCGAGGATCGAGCTTATCCGTGGACAGACCAAGTAAGTGAACATAACAGGTACAACCAAATATGCGAGGCGTAAGAGAGAATGGATGAGTAGAGGGGAAGAGAAGACTAAACAGAGTAACATTTTGGAGGACAGAGGAAGGGAGACAGTTAGTGAGATAACATGCCGTCGAAAGCACAAAGTGTTAATAAGCCTTGGGTATCTGCATTTGAGTCATGAGGGAGCGAACAACATCAAGAAGATGTTTATTTTTACGCTCAACCACCCCGTTTTGTTGGGGGTATAGACACACGAAGTCTGGTGAATGATTCCAAATTCAGAGCAGATATTAGCAAATTCATGACTAGTGTATTCACGAGCATTATCTGTCCGGAGAGTTTTAAGTTTGTCGAAAACTATGTGCGAGTCCCAAGGACGAATGCCCGGAACACACGAGGAAGTTCGGAGCGATCACGAATTAAGTGCAAACATGTCATTCGAGAATAATCATCAATAAAGGTGGTAAAATAATGATACCCCAAAACACTTGGTATTTTGTATGATCCCCAAATATCAAAATGCATTAAAACAAAAGGAGCAAAACTCTGAGTACAATGTGGAGGAAAAGAGGAATGATGCTGTTTTTCCAAGATACATGAATCACAGGTAAAAGCTGGAAGAGAAATATCAGGAAGAGCCTTCTTGAGGACCAGATGAGGAGCATGCCCGAGAGGTCGATGCCAATCAACGAAGGAGACAGATGGAGAGAATGGTAGGAGAAATATCACAAAGGTAGAGGCCGTTTTGCAGTCGTCCTTTACCAATGATACTCTTCGTCCGTCGATCCTCCATCAGAAAAGAAGAAGAGGTGAATGTGATAAAACAATTCAAATCGGCAGTGAGGTGACTAACAAAAAGTAAATTAAACGGGGAGCCCGAGGACATGAAGAGCCGAGCGGAGAGAGATAGGGGAGTTGAGAGGGATATCAGCAGAGCCGAAGACAGGAACGGTGTCGCCATTGGCCACTGTGATATACTTAGGATGTGAAGAATCCAAGTATTAATGTGACTTCAACGAGGTGATATGATGAGTAGCACCAAAATCAACTATCCAGCACAGACTAGCGGAGAGACAAGCGATATCTTCAGTAGAGATGGAGGCAACAGAGGTTGACGGGGGGATAAACATCCCTTGAAGTTACTGGAGTTGGAGGCGGACTTCTTCAAAATCAGCACGAGTGACAGAAGGACTGTGGGCAGCAACAAAGCAGTCAGACGATGAGGAAGGCCATGTTTGCGGTAGCAGGTCGCTTCAAGGTGTCCATCCTTACCACAGAAAGAACACTTAGGTCGTGGCTGGCCACCTCGACCCCTTCCCTGAGAGCCCGAACGTCCTCCATGGGTAGGGGAGGGAGAGGAAGTAATGGCGCAGAAGAGTGCTGAAGAAGGTCAGTAAATGAGGGCCAATAGTATCAGGAGGCGGTGAAACCTTGAGCAGCATGAAGCACACATCAGAGAATGAGGGAGTCATAGTAGATGAGAGGATCTGAGTCCGAACACTCTGAAGATGAGGCGAGACACGAGCCATCATCATGAAAATACCAACGGTTTCCTTTGAGCACGCCGAGCAATGAGATCTGTAATCGGGGGCTGTTGGTGAATGCATACTTCAACCAACATCTTGGACCGAGTAACAAATAAGGTTAAGTCGGCAGCACCACCAGTGTCAGAGTCTGAAGATCAATAATGATGTCATACAGGTGCTGAAGACTGTCCTTGCCTGAGTAAAGAGGAATGAAGCTAATCCCACATCGTCTTGACCGTTTAGTGATACATGATCATGCGGTAAGGTTCGCCATCAAGGGAGTTGAGATGCCATGTCTGAACGTGGCCATGATTTTGTAGCCAGTCATCAAGTAGGTGTAGCGGGAACATCCTGTGTTAAATGATGCAGAAATCCCTTTGATCGAAGAACCCGACAAACAGAATGCCCCCACTCAACAAACTTCCTCTTCCCAGTGAGAGAAATAGTGGTGATGTGTAACTCGTCACGGAGTCTGGGAACAGGAACAGCCGCCGCAACAGGAGAGGAAGTAGCAGTAGACGAATCCTTGACCAGGCTGGTAACCGACTAGAGCAGCGGCTAGAGCAAGCGGCTAGAGGAAGCGACTAGAGCAAGTGACTAGAGCAAGAGATCACAGCGAGAAAGTTTAACTGACAAGGTGGGAAGCGGCCAAAGGGCAACAAAAGACCGCGGACAGGGAAAGACCGCACGACAAAGAGACATGTCCCGCAAGAACAGTCCGTGATTAGGCAAGCATAGACCGCATCGGCTAGAGGAGAGGCCGGAGATTAGAAGAGCAGTGGCTGCGGCTAGAAGAGACCGCATAGGAGTAGGCCGCGGTTAGGCAAGCAGAGATCGCCGCGGTTAGGCAAGTAGAGACCGCAGCGGTTAGGCAAGCAAAGACCACAGCGGTTAGGCAAGCAGAGAAGAGACACGCGGTAAGAGCACATCGACAAGAAGGAGATCCGCGGTCAGGAGGGGTAGGTAGCGCGAGAAGGAAACTAGGGGGGGGGGGGGTTCCCACCAAGCAACAGTAGGACAAACTATAAAACTTGAGCGAGAGAAGGAAATTGGCGGGGGGGGGGGGGGAGTTCCACGGGAGGAGAAGAGAGTCCGGGTAGAAATTAGAAGACCGTAGTTGAAGGCGGTTAAAGAAAGAGAGCAGGTCGGCGGTTAGCAAGGAGAGTAACCGCAGGAGGTGGGCGGTTAAAGAAAAAAAGAAAACTATCCGCCTGAAAACAAGAGGTAGGACCGGGCGCTTTGATACAATGTAGAGAAGTACAAGAACAATGAAGGAAATCCGGTAAAACCTTGTATATGCTTGTTATATATTAAAATACAATGTATGAGTACATATTTATAGAGAGAGGAGAGAAAGAAGAATCCCATCTACACAATGTGCGACTAATACAATCGAGGGAGGAGGAAGAATAAATGGGCCTGGCCAATATATATGGGCCTTCACATAGACTTTTCTAACATTAACAAATATAACAGGTGCCCCAAGGAGACGTGCTGGGTCTGATAAATCCCAAGTCAAACAATTCCTGCAATTGGATCTTTAACTCTTCTAATTTCCCGGGGGCCATGCGATAAGGAGATTTGGCTATAGGTCGAGATTCTGGAAGAAGGTCGATTTGAAAGTTAACCTCTCTTACCGGAGAGGCTCCGGGTAATTATTCCGGGAAGACTTTTGGAAAATCTCGCACTATCGCCACTTCCTGGATGGTATTCTTAGCTTCCGCATGCAGTAGTATCGGGAAAGCTGTGCAACCCTTATACATATTCCTGATTGCCTTAACAGAGTAGATAATCGGTCTTGAAATTCTTTTTATGCCACAATATAGGATAAGGGATTGAAATTCTTTTCATGCCACAATATAGGATAAGGGACTGATTGAAACATTCTAACTGAATTCTTTGCTCCTGCAGTCTATCTTAGCGTTTACATCAGACAACCAGTCCATTTCCAAAATTAGTTCAAATTTCGCAATGTGTAGGAGGGATGCCACTGCAATAATTTCAGATTCCCCAAACAACACTGGAACCCTACACTTATGACTGGTTTGCATGGTTGAACCGTTAGGCATCATAACATTTAACTATGTCGCTTCTGGGAGGATCTCTAGACCGAGTCTATGTGCAAATGATTCCGCAATAAATGGAATGTGAGATACCCGTGTCAAAGAGAACCTTGGAGAGTATGTTCTGAATCATGAGTATAACTATATGTATGCTTATGTATTTGAGTTATGTGTTAATGAGAGTGAATATCTCACATTTTAATTCAAAAGAAACTTCATACCTGTGATCACATCCTCCTCCTCCTTGGCCTTCCGGTGGTCAAGACCATAAGCTCTGGGTTGGACTAAACCTCATCCCGGAGTTGATTTTGAGTTGACATCCAATACTACCTTTCCTTTGTCCACTCTACTTGGATCGCTGACATCAAACTTTGACTGTAAGACATGTCACAAAAAAAGTTTTAGGCTAAGATAGGCTGAAACAATATGCGGAGAAGCTTCCGACTTATTTATGTTATGTGATAGCCTGTAGATTCTGGGCGGGAACGAGCAAAGTGCCCTGGTTGCTGACATTTGTAGCAGACTCCAGAAACAGCCAAACAGTCTTCTGGGTGTTAGTAGTTGCACTTCGGGCAGAGGGGATGATCCTTACCCTTGGCCTCGAGTTGATTCCCCTTCTTTTCACCCGACCTCTGCTTCTTACTCCAATTCTTACCCTGGTTGATCTTATTCTGGTGCTGATGCGGCGCTTCCTGGGGCCGCTTGGAAAGGAAATTACCGCGCCTTTGCACTCATTGCTGATCAGCTTCCAACCCCTTGCAGTATCTACCAGGCTTCTGTAGTCGGCATTGGCCATAGTTATCAGTGGTTGCCTTAATTAGTCACGAAGGTCATCAATAAACCGATTGCACTTCTCGATCTCATTTCCTTGCATTTAGCCTATATAACAAGATAAGTGGGTGAATTCTCGCTCATATTCCGTAACAATTTTATCCCCTTGAAAGACTCTGAGGTACTTCTCCTGGAGACTTCGACGTGTGGAAGGGAGTACAAACCAGTTTGTGAGTGCCGTAGTAAAGTCCTTCCAGGTGAACATAGTTGTAATATGTTATTATCAAGTCGCCTGATGTCCTTTTTATGTATTCACCCCAGGTTGGGGTAGTTTAGTTTTCCCCTATTTTAGGTTTTCCCCTACTCAAGTATATGTATGAGTAAGGGGCCTTCTTTGAACATATAGAAGATTATTTCTTCTCCGCATGGTATCAGAGGCGAATCCCGTGCCCTAGCCTCCTGGCTCCGCCCCCGACCCCTTCCTCCTTTCTCCCGCTCCGATCGAATCCGCCGCCGCTCCATCGCTTCCACCGCTCCACCACTTCCGCTTCACGATCTCCTCTGCTCGTGATCTCCAGGATGACGGGTGGCCTCCGTGCCAGCTGCTGAGAGGAACGCCGCCGCCGTTCCTCCATGAAGCAGCTCGTCGTTTCTCCACAAAAAACACGATTAGCGTGCCGCCGTCCCGAGCCGTGCTGCTATCCTGTGCCGCCATCCCGTGCCGCTGCCTTGCTGCCGTCCCGAGTCCCCGTCCCGTGCCACTGCCACCATCCCATGCTGCTGCCTTGCTGCCGTCCTGAGCCGCTGTCCCGTGTCGCTGTCTCGTTGCCGTTCTCTGCTTTTGATGATGAGTTGATCCTCTGCTTGATCTTGTGTCGATATGGATGACCCCGAAGTCTTCGGTTTCTTCTCCTGGTGTGATCCAGCCTTCAGATGGTTGAGCCTCAGCGGCCCCATGGCCACTCTAGCTCCTTGAAGATTACCACTGTCCCTCTGGATGACACGAATTACCTTGAACGGTCTCGTACCAGCCAACATGCATCCATAACCAACAAATGCTTGACTATATCGATGGGACGATTAGGGAACCCCCTCGTGTCTGATCCCTCCTGGAAGCCCTGAGATTCTGATAACTCTCTAGTTGTTTCCTGGCTCCTGCATTCGATGTCTCCTAAGGTCTATTAGAGCTATATACTGATGGACCCGGCCTTCGAGATCTGGACTCGTACTCGTGAAACTTACTCTCAGATTGACAGTTCCACCCAGATTTATGAGCTCACTCGGGCATTTTGGAGTTGCGTCAAGGATCAATGACTGTTTCATCATTCTTCTCGGAGTTTGAGCGTCTGTATCAAGAACTGAACTACTTTGCACATTTCACTCTAGCATGTATCGCTGATGCCGTACTGTTAAAGCAACGGGAGGACCGCTTCCGTCTTCATGTCTTCTTGATGCGATTGAATATGGAATTTGATATGGTTCAGATACATGTTCTCCACCGTTCTCCTCTTTCCTCTCTTCGGGAGGTATTCAGCATGGTTTTGGGTGACGAAGAATGCCACAAGTCTCTCAGTGTTATGGCTCCTCCAGATTGTTCTGCCCTGACTGGTGTTGGCCGTGATCTCATTCCTACTCCTGGACCTTCTGTGCCTATCTGTGATTACTGTGGTCGAAGGAGACACTCTCGGGAGGCATGTTTCAAACTTCATTCGCACCTAGCACCTTCTGGACATGGTTGTGGTCGGGGTCGTGGACCAGGCCGCGGGGCCATAGACACAGTGGCTTACCGTTCTCATGATGCTGCTTACACAACTGATGTCTATGATGAGTCCCAGCCTCCTGCTTCTTCCTCTCTTACAACACAAGAATTGGATGCTCTTCGCCGCCTGCTTCACTCTCAGGCCGATCCGGTCACTGGAGGCTCTACTTCTCTTGCCACCATTGCTATGCCTGGTGCTCATGCTGCCACCACCTCACCTTCTGAATGAGTGCTCGACTTTGGTGCCACTCACCACATGACTGGGTCTTCCTCAGGTTTTTTCTATTATATTCGTAAGGAGAAAGTTATTTCTGCTAATGGATCGTTGTCCTCCATTGCGGGCAAAGACAACATCTCTTGTTCTCCGTTCATATCTCTTTCCTCCGTTCTTCATGTTCCTTCCTTTCCACGCAATTTACTTTCCATCAGCAATATTACAAAATCTCTTAACTGCTCCGTAACATTCTTTCTTGATTCTTGTTTTTTCAGGAACTGAGTACAAAACAGAACATTGACAGTGGTAGGTGCAGTGACGGTTTGTACTACCTGGACACTCATCCTCTCTTTCAGGCCCTTTCCAATTCTACTGTTATTGCGAAGGATGTTTGACGCTGGCATCTGCGTGTAGGACATCTGTCCTCCGTTTACCTGCAAAAATTATTTCCTGCTTTTTTACCTTTTCTTCAGAACTTTTCTTGTGATGTCTGTGATTGGTCTAAACATGTGTGACAGACCTTTTCACATCTTTCTTTTTCTAGTAGCATTCCCTTTGACATTATACATTCTGATGTTTGGGGGCCATCCCTCGTTGTATCGTTAACTGGTTTTCGTTGGTTTGTCACCTTTATTGATTGTTTCTCGCGTACTGCATGAGTTTATCTGCTAAAAAAGAAAAGTGATGTTTTTTCCTTGGTTTCAAGTTTTTCATAAAATGGTGCAAACTCAGTTTAATGTCTCTATCCGTGTTCTTTGAAGTGACAGTGGAGGGGAGTATGATGATCGTGGTTCCTTTGACGCTTACCTCACCTCTCACAGTATCATCCACCAGAAAACTTGTGTTTATACCTCTACTCAGAACAGAGTGGCCGAACGGAAAAATCGGCACCTCCTTGAGGTTGCTCGCTGTCTCCTATTGACGATGCACCTCCCTAAATCCTATTGGGGTGATGCGATGATTACATCTGCTCACCTTATCAACCGTCTTCCTTCTCGTGTCATTTCCTTTACTACTCCTCTAGCTCATCTCTCCACCTCTCGCGTAGTTCATACTTCTCATTTGCCATCCCGTGTCTTTGGGTGTCTGTTTCGTGCATGTGCACCAACTCCATCGTGACAAACCTGACCCTCGGGCCCAACGTTGTGTCTTCCTTGGTTATTCTTCCACGACCAAAGTATATTGTTCTTATCACCCCCTCCTGGCGCATGTTCGGCACCATGGATGTCACTTTCCGTGAGGGGGAGTCCTACTTTCTGTCCTCGACTCATGTTTTTCGTTAGAGGGAGAGTAGTAGTGATACATATGTTACTGCTGTCCCTCTTCCTTTTCTCCCGTCCATCTCCTCCATTCCTTCTCAGACTCAGATTTTGATGATTCTGATTTACATATTCCTTTTGCTTTGTTAAAGAAGGGTAAAACTACTTGTACGTAATATCCGATTTCTAATCATGTGGCTTATCATCATCTTAATCCGATTCATCAGACTTTTGTTTTATCTCTTTCTCTAGTTGTTATTCCTAAGACATGACAGGAAGCTTTGGAGATACCTGCTTGGACACACGCTATGCAAGATGAGATGTCTGCCTTGGATAAAAATCACATGTGGTATATCTCCGCTCTCCCTTCAGGAAAGAAAGCTATAGTTTCCTAGTGGGTTTTCTCTGTTAAGAAGAACCAAAATGACAAGGTGGAACGATACAAAGCGCGTCTTGTCGCTCAAGGATACGCCCAGACTCAAGGAATTGATTATCAGGAGACTTTTGCTCCTGTAGCAAGATGAACTCTATTCGGGTTTTGGTATCATGTGCTGCTTGCCTGGACTGAGAACTTCATCAATTGGACGTGAAAAATGCGGTCCTCCATGGTGAGCTTGAGGAGGTGTACATGAAATTTCCTCCTGGTTTTGGAAGAAAGGAGCTGAAGAGCTTGTCTGCCGCCTAAGGAAATTCTTATATGACCTGAAGCAATCTCCTAGAGCCTGGTTTGGAAGATTTCTCACATCAATGCTCAATTTGGGTAAAAGCAAGCCCAATTTGATCATACCATGTTTATCCGAAGACATGACTGGCGTGTTGTGGTTCTCATTGTCTACGTGGATGACATCGTGATTACTGGAAATGATACAGAGGAGATTGTCAATCTCAAGACCCTCCTGTCTGCTGAATTTAAAGTGAAAGATTTGGGAAGATTACAGTACTTCCTGGTTATCGAAGTGGTTAGATCTGAGCTGGATATCTTTATTTCCTAATGAAAGTACATATTGGATCTCCTAAAGGAAACTGATATGCTTGGTTGTGTTCCTGCGAACACCCCTATGGAGGAAAATCACAGGATTGATGAAGATGATGATAGTGATCACACAGATGTATCACGTTATCAAAGATTGGTCGTAAAACTTATATATCTATCCCACACCCCCCCAGACATTGTGTATGCAGTTGGTATTCTTACCGGATATATGCATTCTCTTAGAATCAAACATCAAGAGGCGGTGTATCGCCTGCTACAATATTTAAAGAAAACTCCTGGTCACGGTCTCTTATTCTGTAGGAACAACAACTTGAAGATTGAGGTTTTACTGATGGTGATTGGGCTGGTTGCCGTGATGACAGAAAGTCCACAACATGATACTGCTCCTTTGTTGGTGGAAACCTTGTAACGTGGCGTAGCAAGAAGCAAAATGTGGTGGTTAGGTCAAGTGCAGAGGAAGAATATTGTGCCATGTCCCAAGGCTTATGTGAGAGACTATTGGTGCGTACCGTGTTACAGGATCTGGGTTTCTCTATGACAGCCCCTTTCTCCTTGTTCTGTGACAATAAGACAGTCCATTAATATTGCTCATAACCCGGTCCAACATGACATGACAAAGCATGTTGAAGTGGATCGACACTTTATTAAAGATCACTTGGATAAAAGAAACAAATGTTAGTTGTTACTTCGTTTGTTCATTCCAGGGATCAGCTGGCCGATGTGTTTACCAAAAGCTTGGGTGTGACGTGTTTACCGATGATATTCAAAAGCTTTGGATGACTGACATCTTCCGTCCGACTTGAGGGGGAGAGTTGTAATATGTTATTATCAAGTCTCCTGATGTCCTTTTTCTGTATTCACCCAGGTTGGGGTAGTTTAGTCTTTTCCTATTTTAGGTTTTCCCCTACTCAAGTATATGTATGAGTAAGGGGTCTTCTTTGAACATAAAAAAGATTATTTCCTCTCCACCAACATATCTGCTGAACGACCTGACAAGAATAGAAGTCGCATTAACATATCTGCTGAACGACCTGACAAGAATAGAAATCGCATTAACATCACACTAGAAAGATAGTGAGTTCTAGTGGGAGGAAAATTTGAACTTGATTTCTTACCGACAGGATCGTCCGCTAGGCGTTTGGTCCACTAAATTTTAGCCTCACCCTGAAGGAGAAAAGTTGCTAGTGGTACCTTTTTATTCTTAGGGCACTGCATTATCTTCATCAAATCTCTAGTATTTATCATTGTTGTGGATATCGGCCGACATGAAGGTTTGGGAGCAAAAACGACACAAAACCGGCACAAATTCTGGGTGTGGCGTTTTGAAAATAGTGGGCCGACATGTCGGTTTTAACCGACATATCGGCCCCAAAAAACGCCGATATCGGGCGTTTTTTTAAGTTTTTTTTTATAAAATTATTAATTTTATATTTTATTATTATTTATTAATGAAATGAGCGGGTCGGGCTACTGTTTTAACACCCCCGACCCCGCTCATTTCATTCCATCCCGTCGCTCTGCCCTAGCTCTCCCCGTCGCTCCTGCCCTAGCTCTCCCGCGCGCGCCGGCGACACTATCTCTCTGGTTCTTTCTTCTCCCTGCTCGTTGGTGCCCTCTGGTTCTCTGGTTCTCTGGCGCTCTCTAGCTCGTTGGTGCTCTCCCTCTCTCGCGCGCTGTCGGCACTCTATCTCGCTGGTTCTTTCTTCTCCCTACTCGCTGGTGCTCTTTGTTGCTCTGGTTCTCTGGCGCTCTCTAGCTCGTTGGTGCTCTCCCTCTCTCGCGCGCAGTCGGCACTCTATCTCGCTGGTTCTTTCTTCTCCCTACTCGCTGGTGCTCTTTGGTGCTCTGGTTCTCTAGTTATCTGGTGCTCTCTAGCTCGCTGGTGCTCTCCCTCTCTCGCGTGTTGTCGGCACTTTATCTCTCTGGTTCTTTCTTCTCCCTGCTCGCTGATGCTCTGTGGTTCTCTGTTGCTCTCCCTCTCTCGCGTGTTGTCAGTACTTTATCTCAGTGGTTCTTTTTTCTCCCTGCTTGCTGGTTCTCTCTCGGCTGGTTCATTCTTTTCCCTACCTCCCCCTCTCATTCTATCGCTCTGCATTTTTTTTGTTGGTTGTTGTGCTAGCTGTCGGCTGTAGCATGGTGGCTACCTTGTGGGTTGTTACTGGTGGCTGCCGACCCATTTAGTTGTTGGTGGCTGCCTTGTTGCTTTATTTGTCTTATTAGTTGCTGTCGGAAGCTTTCATTGATTGCCCTGTGCAAACTCTCTGGGCTAGAAGAAAGAACCAGAGAAATGTTGTCGGACATGTCGGCCCGATATTTTATTTGTGGCTGTCTTGCTGGTTGTAGTATAGTGACTGCGTTGTTGTTTTATTTGTCTTATTAGTTGATATTTTATTTTTATTTGACACATTTATTAATCAACAAATGATTTGAAATACCCCTATTAATAGTTATTTATCCAACTTCATTTTGCAATCAATGATGCATGTATATCCAATCACATTTTTAGTTGCCCTGCTGCTTTGTGTCTTTTAATAAATAAAGTGTGAGATGCTTTGAAAATTTGAATGATACTTGAATGATTTGTTCATTTTGTTGGATACTTTAAAAGTTTGAATGATAGTTATAACTTTGTATACTAGTATACTACTGAGAATGAAAAATTTTGTTGGATAATTAAAGTATTGCATGGATAATATAAAAGATATCTGAAGATCTAACGATCTAATGAAGTTATGAGGCTTTTATATAATTAATTAAATATTAAAATCCGATATATGAAATATCCCCGATATATCCCCCGATATATAAAAAACCGACATGAAAACCCAAACCGACGTGTCCCCGACATCCGACATCTGCAACATTGATATTTATTATCCAATCATCTGTTTCCATTGGAATTTCTTTTCCACTGAAGTTGGAGGGGTGGAGGTATCTATCTAAAGTCACTTAAGTATTGTTCCATCCTGACCTCCATAGCTCCAGGTGCAGGGACTTGTGCTGGGATCCTTGCATGTTGTCGTTTTTGAAACTCCGACTATGCTACGACTACCGCTTTGGCGATTTGGGTTGCCAAGTCAGTTGATTCTGGTACTGCTGGCGTATTGGCGTCGTTCATGACGATTTCAGGAGCAGGGTTCTGACGTGAGGGTTTGCGTGCTTCACTAATACGAGGTGCCTATAAAACGTAGAGAAATAAATTATTACTTGAGAGATATAAATGAAAGATCTAATATGGAAGGTATTTCCATACACAAGCATAATTAAGAGTTGGACAAATTTGATGACTCCAACGTCGATGGAATGATTCCGATGCAATCCTATGACTCTGTGAACTTTCTGGGTCATGAGATCCTAACCTCCCTCTGATATCAATTTGTAGCACCCCAACCTAGTTTAACAACAAATTAGCAGTCTGGCAGGGTCCCGCGATAAGAAGTAAACTAAATAACGATAATAAAACTCGTACATAGCAAACATATTTGAAATGTACTAAAAGTAAGCTAACAACAGAAGTAAAAAATACTGAAATTGGTAAACAAGTGTACCATAAAATTTGATTCACAACAACTACTAGTAATGAAAAGAGTCTTAAAGTTTACATTTACTAAAATCTTAAACATAGTCTGATACAATAAAACCATTAAATCATCCTGATACATGCTCAAAATAAAAGTACAACAACTGAAATGAAAGACAAACAAGTACGAAGGACCACACTTATCCTATACGTAGCTCCCCACTGGTGACCCCTGTAAAAACAAGTTCCAACTGGGTCAGACCCACTGGAGAGTAAAAAAGACTACTACTTCCAGTAACACTAAAAAAATACATAATTAATTTGTATGTGAAAATATGAGTTTTAGCTTATTACTGTATGTTTTGTATCACCTGTCTGTGAAACTATAAGTCGTCTTCTGAAAATTTGTATTATGATTTTTATCTTATTATCTGAGTTATTACTTGTACCGGTTCTTGGTGTCCTGAATGCTTTTTAATGATTGAGTAATCAATTATCATGATTTACGATTTCTTTTGTATTTAATCTGATTATGAAGCCCAAATGACGACCCGAACACGCCCTAAACTGAACTGAAGCGCTCCCTGAGTGGGACATGTCCCTCAACTAAAACTCTTCAAGTCTAAATTCGTGGCTGTCGACCCCACGTTTGAGGCTCATATGGACTGCCGACCCTATGAGAATGGGGTCACTGATCTGAAGCTTATTTATTAATTAAAGATTTTCATCTTCATCGAGTATATTTATATTCTTGATTGTATTTATTTTTGCAATGAATGTAAATAGTCGTATTATGCTGGGTATATTGCATCGTACTAAATAACTCACTTAATCGTGCATTACTAAGTTATATGAACATTACTTTTCTGCATTATCAGAAGTAATTTAATTATATTGACACTGGCTTGAATAATTAAATTACGTGAGTCTTTTTATATAACTTAGAAAGAGCTATTAGTAAAGTGTCGTGTCTATCCAAGAGAAGTTAAATTTATTATCTTGGGGTTGCGACGCTCGTAAACACGGTGTGGTGGCATGACTTCTCATTAGTTTTGATTTGAATTCCTCAAACATATCCTCCTCGGTTCTGAGGTTGCGATGAACGACCATTAGTCGAGTGTTCGCATCTCGCGTAGAAATACGAGTAGGATTAATTTTTTTTTATGCTTATAGTTTTATACTTTTTTGTGTGTAAATATTGTTTATTCTACTCAAAAAGTGGTGAATCTGGTTGAATCCGACGGTAGCATAGAGATGTGTGTAGATGGTCGTTAGCCTCGTATTGCTCGAGTCGAAAGGTAGGATGATTTCATTCGGTGGCTAAGAACTTGCCACAAACTATTCTCGAAGCATGGGTATAGGTTAGTTCGACTGTGCGAGTGTGATGTAGGCCATCATTTTGGCCCGGTTGAGCTTTTGCACCATTCCTATCATTTTATCCTTGCTACTCCATCCATCCTGGGCTTCGAGCTTGTCTTCAAGCTCAAACTCCTTGTGAAAGGTCGGAGCATCTGATATCTTAATCTTCCGCCATAACAATGCATGAGATCGCGTAGCGACGACGGGAGCGTCAGTGAGTACCGGTGGCGCCGTCGGAAGGACACACGATGGAAGTAATGGATTTGGCAAGTTCGGTGGAGTAGTGGTGAGAAACAACAAGGAGGTTGGAAGGGATGCCTGTGGAAGTAGAGTCAAGGCTGACGAGGCAGTGGCCGACAGAAGTGTTGGCGAAGTGGCCGGGGCCGATAACTTCGGAATGGCTGCCACGAAAGTAGATGGTGGTATGTCGACGACCGACGATGGCATTGAGAGGTGTGGAGTGGAGATGAATCTCATGGGCGACACAAGCTGTGGTGGTGGTGGCATCTTTTCGACGAAAAGCGGTGGTGGTGCCACTACTGGCATGAAAGCTGATGACTCCAGCTCAGGTATTGGTGGCGATAGAAAAACAACCATCGAGGCGCGGGACATGCGGATGGTGAAGAGCTTGAGATCGAGTTCAACGTCCAGGTGGCCTAGCTTAGCTTCCCGTTGAGAAATACAACGGTCCAGCCTGGTGAGGGTGGTGAACAGCTCAATGCGGTCGGTGACGCTAAGTGACATGATGGAAATGTGTGATAATTAATTATATTAGAATTGATTAGTTAATAATTATAAGAAGAAATTTAACATTTAATTAATCAAGAGTGATTAATTATGGAGGAAAGAGAGATACAATCGAGAAGGAATTAATAAAGCGAGAGAAAGAAGGGCGTGGTGGTACCTGAGATGGTACGGGAGGTAAATAAAAAAAACAGGCTGGTTTCTTTTGAGGAGATGGGATGCGGGCCCAGAAGAGCTGAGCTCGAGGGAATTGGAAACGCCAAAGAAGCGTGCTGGCAGGAGGGAGCCCACGTCGATCAGGTCGGAAGATGATCACGATGACAAGAATGTAGGACACGACTTTTTGCATCGGCTCGATGGAGTGACGAAGCAGCGTGAAGGCTCCGTCGAGCTTGATGACAGGGAATCGGTGTGGTAGAGCAAGGGTCGGCTTGAGGATTGAGAAGCAGTGGTTGTTGGCGTCATAGAAGAAGCGGCTGGATGGCTCGGTCGCTTGATGGGGTTCAACGAGCTTGAGGAGAGGAAGAATTCCTCAGTGGTTGTGGAGAGCCGCTGGCAGGCGTTGAGGGACGGAGTCGGCAGAGTAGCGCTGCTAGGTGTGCCAGGGAGGCTGCTAGAGGCGACGAGACTCCCGCTTGAGGTGATGACACAGATGAGAAGTAGCAGTGACTTGCTAGAGTTGGCAGCACAATAGCGGCTTGTCGTAATGGGATGGATGGCTTGCCGAGCGTTGGAAGGAGGTGTCAGAAGTAGCGTCGGGGGGATGTTGACGTGCGGCGACGGATGTGGACCGAGAAGCTAATACCAAGTTTGTTACGTGCCTCTTTTGGTTGTTTGTCGGAGAGCGGCTGGTGGAGAATACAAGGGTGTTAACCCTAGAATTGTCGGAGGAGATGAGAAAAGACGAACCCTAGAAAGGAGGGGTGCGGAGAGAGGAGCCTTGAAGAGGAAGAGTGGAGACCCAAGAAGGGAGAGTTGGAGGAACTTTCATTTTATTTCTTCATTGATCTTCATACAAGATCAATGGGCCTATATATAATAAGACCCAAGGGCATACTTGTAAATACATCAAGATATTCGTAAGTATTAAAATACCTAAAATACTATAATAAAGACTCAACATAATAAAAACTTGATACAACATAATACTAATATAATAACATAAATGACCGTGGACCCATAACAACATTCTATGAAATGTAAACTCATATGGGAGGTTTATGTAATTTCAAAAACATTGAGGGGTGAAATATGTAATTTGCGGACTCCTCGAGGAGGTTTGGATTGCGCACGCGCACACATCCACACACGCGCGTGCTTGTGCGCGCTCACACGCACGCTCCCACGTGCACGCGCATGCTCCCATGTGCGCCTAAGCGCTCCTAAGAGCGCCCACGAGCGCCCGCGTGTGCCCACACGCGCGCATGCACACACACACCAGAGACAGTGCGACAGTGCCCCGATTGCGACGTTGCCACGGCGCGACGACACTCCGCAGCTTGCCGCCCCCGAAGGTCAATTGTGTCGGGGGATTGCAATTGTGTGCTCGGGGTGCTGCGAGCAGTGAGAGTGTCATCACGTCATGGCAGTGTCGCGACCGGGGCATTATTGCGATCGCACAGGCCCCCGTGTAGTCTCTCGTATAGCCTAACGTTATTCTCTCTCTCTCTATATATATATATATATATGGTAAATAAATATATTAATATAATGTATACTATATAAATTATATTATATTTGGCCGACGTACAGTGGTCCACTCCACTGTTCATCCGTCTTGAAGTATGGCCATATTTTTTAAGATTGGCGCAACGTGCCTATGCAGGCGCTGTTCATCAGCCATGTTTCTTTATATTAGTTATTATATTTATGTTATGTGTGTGCGCTTGTATTTTCTTTTGTTTGTTATGTTGTTTCTATAATAATCTGCCTGTCTATAATTCACAACTTTGCACTTCTTTATTTCCAGGCACCCTTCTCAGCAGTTGTAATAATGGCTTGCAACCGGCCAGACTATCTTCAACGGACAATTGAATCCGTCTTGAAGTATGGCCATATTTTTTTTTCACTTGTTATGCATTTGATGTTCAATTTCCATGTTGAAAAAAAATTAAATATTCTTTGAGGCTGATTCATCTTTTCTAGATATCAGAGCTCCGTTGCATCAAAATTTCCCGTTTTTGTTTCTCAGGTAATTATGTATCACAGATTTTATTTTATTTATTTTTGTTTTATAATGCATGGAAGTTTATTTTTCATGCTTCCAGGATGGAACAAATCCAGATGTTAAAAGCAAAGCTTTGAGTTACAGTCATATAAGCCATATTCAGGTCTGAAATTGCCCCCCTGTAATTCCCTACTAGTTACTGTCGAACTTGAAGCGATGAATTTATTACTAACGGATTTGATTTTCATGTGTGGCAATGCTAGAGGAGGATACTAGCTATTGATGTCTTATGGTTGGCCACACTAGATGTAACACTTCTCCCTAGTTTGATAACATTTCAAAATTCTTGTCGGACTTGTGATATGAAATAAACTAGGCAATAATATAAAAATTGGATATGCAACGAAAAAATGTAAATGAAACTAATGCAAATAGAAGACATGAAAGACTGTTGCTAGGGTTAAAATAAGTACCTTTATATTTGAATCACAAAGTCAACTATAAGAAAGTGAAACCAATATTGAATGCTTGAATTGAAATAGAGTCTGATAGATAGCTGATTCTGACAGTGCATAATATCAATTCCCAAAATATTTTAGAATGTTGTAATACAGAGACAAGGTGCAAACTACGATTGCATAAAAACCCCTAGTAGATCATCATAAGATAATCTTCCGACTTGTGTTCTCTTTAGAGAAAAGTAATGCAAAATGAACATAGGTAAACATGCATGAAAGTTGACATGCGCAAAATGGAAATTTAGATGTCATGATTACTGAAAATGTTACCTATGCATGACTAAAGCAAAACATAAGGCATACTAACTTAAATCATGGTTTCTGTATTTTCACATATTCTAGATTCTATTCATGACTTTATGTTATTAAGATGAAGAGATTTAGTGGTTCAGAGTTCAACTTAAATTGCGAGAGTTTAAGTTCATGTTTTCATAATGTTACAATATGTGTTATTCATATTATTTACAACATTTGTAGTGTCGCGTATTATCTTTATCTGTCTCCATATATAGAGAGGACATTTTCTCTTTGAATGCATTGAAGTGTTTTTTCATTTCTCTCAACATGGTATTAGAGCCATGATTCCTGGTGCCCTAACCGGCGCTCCTCGCATTTTCTTCGCGCAACATTCGTTCACCCTCTACGATAGATCTGCTGATCCGCTGCGATATTTCCACCGACCTGCAACAATAGTTGCTCGTCCATACATGTTCAAGCTGCTTGTCGTTTGCTCGTCTTCGAGCCGTGCCACATTCGCCCGTTCTCCAGCCGCATTTCGTTCACCGGTCTTCCACCGTTCGCAAGCCCTTACATCCAGAGCATCCTCGCCTTCCGCTCCACCATTTGTAGTCGCAGTTATCCCAGCACCGGCCATGCAGTGAAGCACTTGCTTCCTTCCGGCTCCGCTTGCCTTTCGAGTCATTGGATGGAGTGGATTTCTATTCCTATCCTCTTTTATTTTTGTATTTATTCAACGTAATAATACATTAGTGATAATTAGAAGCACCTGCTTCCTTCCGGCGCCGCTTGCCTTTTATTTTTGGATGGTGGTCTCCAGTTTTCTATTCTTGAGCCACTATTTCTAGAATTAGTGAGTCTCCCGCTCCCTCCTCGACGGTTCTTCCTCGCGTGTGTTCTCTTCGTGGGAGTCATAATCACAGTACTCCGCGGATTACTACCATTCGTTTAGATGATGCTAATTATCTCTCATGGTCTCGTTCTATCACCTTGGCACTTAAGAGTCGTCGCCTTTTTGGTTATGTCAATGGACAAACTAAGCAACCACAGAAGTCCTCTCCCGATTGACTTCAGCGGGATTCAGAGAACTCAGTCATTTCTTGGCTAACAAATTCCATGCAAGACTCCATTGCTCACAACCATTTTTTTATGGATACTGTTATTGATATTTGGCAATACGCGAATGTATCTTATTCTCGGAAAGGTAATGCTGCTCAGATTTTCCAGTTGAGACGAAAGATATCCTTACTCCGACAGGATGATCGTCCTTCATTCGTCTACTATTTAGAGTTTACTCGGTTGTATCATGAATATGATCATTTTGATTCCCTCACTTTTTTATCCTTATTGATGAGACCGTGGTTCGTGCTCGGGAGGGTCGCAATCAGATTTTTGAGTTTCTTCATGTTCTTCATTGAGATTTTGATCAGATCAGTGTTCAGATTTTGGGGCGTCCGCTGTTGATGAGATCGTAGCCAGATCTTACTTCCTAGTCCTGCTCCTAAGAGTTCTGATCTTGCTGCTGCTACCTCTTCTTCTCTGGGTGCTCGTCTAATCCGTGATTCTAAGTTGAAGGGTAGTAATAAAGACCACCTCCTCTGTGATTATTGTGGGAAGAACCGTCATACCAGAGACATCTGCTTCAGACTCCATGGTTTTCCACCACTGAGAAGTGGTGCTCCTCCTTGTGGTCGTGGTTTTTGGAGCTTCCTTGGTCGTCATGCCTCTCCCCGCTCTGCCCATCTCACTGATGCTACTATGGATGCCTCTCCTAGTCTATTTGGCGCTGATACTTCTGTCCTCCATGGTGTTTTTTCAGCCGATTTAGTTCTTTCACTTCACCGCATGATGAAAGGGCTTTCTACGGAGTCTTCTGCCTTGTCTTAGTACGCTCATACTGGGACTCCAGGTGCTCATAGGACTGGATCATTAACTTAGGGGCCATAGGTCATATGGCTGACTCTGCCTCAGGTTTCATATCTTATACTCCTCTCTCTAATCGTGATAATGTGAGCATTGTTGATGAGTCCCTTTCCTCTATTGCTGGAAAGGGCTCTATCTCTTGTTCCTCTCTCACCTTATCATCGGTTTTGCATGTTCCAAACTTCACATATAATTTACTCTCTATTAGCCATTTGACTAATTCCATGAACTGTTATGTAACCTTTCTCCCCTCTTGTGTTTTTCAGGACCTGAAGAAAGAGACAGTGATTGGCACTGGTAGTATGGTCAGTGGTCTCTATGTGCTCGATTCCAGCCCATTGCACTTCCTCTGGCCCTTCACTCCAACACATCCCCTTTATATTCCTGGCATTGTCACTTAGGCCACCCGTCTATTTCAGTTATAAAGTTATGGTTTCCTGTTATGTTTACTGCTGTTTTTAATTCCTTTGTGTTTGATGTCTGTACTATTAACAAACATTATCGTACTATGTTTAGTTATGTTTATTTGCCCAGCTCTATCCTTTTTGCTCTGATTCATTCTGATGTTTGGGAACCTTGTCTTATATCTTCCATTTTTGGTTGTGTTTGGTTTATGATTTTTATTGATTATTTTTCTCCCATTACATGGTTATACTTAATGTGAAAAAAGTTATGTTTTTACTAGCTTTAAAATTTTTTATAACATGATCTACATTCAATTTCATACCAAAATTAATATTCTTTGCAATGACAATGGTCGTGAATACCTGGATTCACAGTTTGCACAATATCTGGCTGATCATGGTATTATCCATCAAACTACTTGTGCTTATTTCCTGCTCAAAATGGTGTTGTGGAGCATAAGAATCGTCATCTGCTGAAGATTGCTCATTATCTTTTGTCCACCATGCATCTTCCCAAATACTACTGGGGGGATGCTGCTCTTACTATGACATATCTTATTAATCATATGTCCTCACATTCTTGGGAATGCCACTCCTCTTGGCACTTTACAGGTCCCTTCCTCTCGGCTCTTTCCTATGGTGTTTGGATGTGTCTGCTTGTTCACACTCACGATCCACCATCCTCCTACTAAACTTGATCCCAGTGCACTAAAGTGTGAGTTTATTGCCTATTCTCCCACTCAGAAGGGATACAAGTATTTTTATCCTCCTACAAAGAAGGTCTTTGTCGCAATGGATGTCACGTTCCGTGAATCCGATACATACTATCTTACTTAGGGTGACTCGCCTTCTTTGCCCTCTTCTTCTTTGGCCTCTCCTCATGTACCTCTGCTCATTCCTCCACCTTATCTGATGCGATGCCGGGGAAGGTAGGGGTGACATCGGCGGTAGGGGGTACCAGGAGAGAGAGGGAGAGTGGGAGAGAGAGAGAGGAGTTTAGGGGTAGAGGAGAAAAAGGGAAATTCAAAATTCATCCACCATGCGTTCCACACAATAGGCACTGCCCCTTATAGGCATCCGAGGTGCGAAAACATAAAAGAAAAAATATTATTACGGCGCAAACAATTCGCCAACATAATTGCTGAAAAATAAAACATAATTGCTGAAATTAAATGACGCGGTAACGACTAAGGCGTGATCTCTTCCGTGGGCTCAGTCCGGCCGTCCTATGTCCTCGCCCGACGCGTGTAAACTTGCCATGGGGGCTTGGCGTCATGTAGTTCCGTAACAATGTCACCGTCTGGAAAATGTGCGTTGTCCTCAATGCAGTAGTCGACAAACTGGCGGCGGAAGTCATCCTGGGGCAGCCACGGTGCGTCTGAGTCTTGGCGGCCGGTCCAAGCCACAAGGACCTCCTCCACTGTATGGTCCCCCATGGTGCGGCATGTACGATCGAGGATCGCGGCGGGGTAGTACAACACCTCCTTTTTGAGGTCGAGGTCAGCCGGGAAGTGATCCGTGGTGGCGTGCTCCCCACCACGCGCTGAAGTTGTGAGACATGGAAGACCGGATGGATGCGCCTCCCATCCCGGTTGTGAGGCGAAGGCGGTAAGCGACCGCCCTGATGCGGGCGAGGATCTCAAATGGCCCGAAGAACCGAGATGCTAATTTCGGGCACGTCCGACGGGCCACCGAAAGTTGGAGGTAGGGGTGGAGCTTGATGAAGACCTTCTCTCCCACCTCGAAGGAGAGCTCCCGACATTTACTGTTGGTCAAGAAAACCATCTTCTGTTGGGCCTGTCGCAGGTGATGCTTTAGATGATCCAGAATGGTGTCCCTGTCGCGGAGAGCATTGGGCTGGCTCTCCACCTAGCATTCCCCTGGGAGGTGGCGGACAATAGACGACGGACGTCGGCCGTAAACGGCCTCAAACGCGGTAGTGTCGGCCTCCTGGTGGTAGGCGGTGTTGTAAGAGTACTCGATCCACCCGAGCCACTTGACCCAACTGCGAGGTTGTTCCCCCACGAAGCAGCGCAGGTACGTTTCCAGACATCAGTTGAGTACCTCTGATTGGTCGTCGGTCTGTGGGTGGTACGTCGTGCTCATGCGTAGACTGGTACCCTGAAAGCGGAATAGTGTAGTCCAGAACTCAAGAAGAGTGGATCACGGTTGCTGACAATTGACCAAGAAAAACCATGGAGGCGCACGACCCCCTAAATGAAGCTGTCGACGATGGAGGCTGCAGTGTACGATTGGCGGAGGGGAATGAAATGAGCATACTTCGAGAGCCGGTCCACCACGACCAAGATGCAGTTGTGTCCTTGTGAGCGGGGAAATCACGTGATGAAGTCCATGACGATGTCGTCCCAAACCCGGTCGGGAATTGGAAGGGATTGAAGTAGACCTTGCGGGAAGGTGGCCTCATATTTAGCCTTATGGCAGATGAGGCAGGCGACCACAAATTCTTTGACCCGGCGGAACATGTGGGGCCAGTAGAGGGAGGCTGCTAGCCGACGGTACGTCCGGTAGGCGCCGGCGTATCCCCCTGTCGGAGAAGCATGGAACTCTGCCAACAACAGAGGGATGCTCGGGGAGGAGGGGCCGAGTATGAGGTAGCCCATGAAGAGAAGGCGAGCGTCGACCAAGTAGCATGGGGGTCGCGCGTTCGCATCCCCGAGGAGTGCTGTCCGGATCCCGTTGAGCGACGGGTCTGCTTCGACTTCCCGTCGGAGGGTATCCGCATCTTCTCAGACCAGACAGGAGATGACCGCTAAGATGGGATTGCGAGAGAGGGCGTCGGCCGCACGGTTTGCCTTTTCTGGTCGGAACTCGATGTCGAAGTCGTAGCCTAGGAGTTTGGCCACCCACACCTGTTGGGCGTGCGTAGCAATCTTCTGCTGTAGGAGGTAGCGGAGGATGTGGTGGTCGGTGCGGACTACGATCCGTCGGCCCAGGAGATAGGGGCGCCAGTGCTGAACTGCGAGGATGAGACCCATGAGCTCGTTCTCGTAGGAGCAGCTGCGGTTTGTGGATAATGTCAGAGAAGGCGCGACTAAAATAGGCCACAAGGCCGCCAGCCTGCATGAGAGCGACTCCGACGCCCGACGCGTCGCACTCCACGAGAAATGGCTGGGAGAAATTCGGCATGACTAACACAGGGGCATGCACCAAGGCCTGCTGAAGAGTGACAAATGCGGCGGAGGCCGTCGCCGACCACTCGAAGGGGCCCTCTACAAATTTCTTCAGGAGCTGGGTGAGGGGTCAGGGCCATCGTGTCGTATCCCTGGATGAACTGATGGTAGTACCCTGTTAGTCCCAGGAATCCGTGGACATCGCCGAGAGATGATGGTGTTGGCCACAAGGAGGATCGCCTTGATCTTCTCGCTATCCATTGCGAATCCTGCGCCAAAAATGGTGTCCCAGGTAGCACACTTTCGGAACCCCAAACGAGCACTTTGTTGGGTGGAGCTTAAGGTGGTGGCGTTGTAGTGGCTAACATCTATCAGGCATGCTGTAGATGCTTATGCCAAGAAGAACTGTGGACCAAGATGTCATCAAAAAAACAAGAACATGTTGTCGAAGTATCAGACGGAAGATGTCGTTCATCGTGACCTGAAAGGTGGTTGACGCATTGGTCAGGCCGAAAGGCATAACCAAGAACTCATAGTGGCTGTCATGTGTCCTGAAGTCCGTCTTGGCGACGTCGGCCGGCCGGACTCGAATCTAATGGTAGCCCTCTCGGAGGTCCAGCTTGGTGAAGACGGTTGCGCCGTGGAGCTCATCTAAAATCTTCTGGATCACCAGGATCGGGTACTTGTCTGGGACAGTGGTTTTGTTGAGCTCCCGATAGTCTGCGCAGAAGCGCCACCTGCCGTCCTTCTTCCTCACCAGGATGACCGGACTGGAGAAGGGGC
Organism: Platanthera guangdongensis; assembly: GCA_039583875.1. Taxonomy (NCBI): domain Eukaryota; kingdom Viridiplantae; phylum Streptophyta; class Magnoliopsida; order Asparagales; family Orchidaceae; genus Platanthera; species Platanthera guangdongensis. The sequence continues at coordinate 23,721,403 of CM077163.1, forward strand.
TTGCGCTGGGGCGGATGAGGCCCCCCATCAGCATGTTGCGAACGAACCTCTCGATCCTGTCCTTCACGTACTCATAGCGGTAAGGTTTGACCGAACTGTCGATACGTCGGGCTGAAGAGGAATGACATGATTGCGGGGCCTAGACGGCGACAAACAAGATGTTGCAGTAAAGAGGCCCGCAAACTCAGACAAGAGGGATTGAAAGGTCGGTGGTGGTGGTGGGGGCGGCCGCATGGTGTCCGAGATGGACCAGAGCCATGCCGAGAAGTCGACGTCCGAAGTCCTATGAATTGTGCGAAAGGAGACAGGGGAGCAAAGGAGGACGACATCCCCCACGAGACAGCACTCCCGACCGTCCTAGACGAATCACATCGTCATCATCCCCTAGTTGACCCACACGTCGCCCAGTGTGCATGGCCATGCTACTCCCAGGATGACGTCAATCCCGCCAAGGCCGAAGGAGTAGAAGTCCGTCGTCACCGAGTAAGGGCCCACTGAAAGCGGGACGGACGGGCACAGGCCCCGGATCGAACGACAACGACCATCGCCTAAACTGACAGTGAAGTCCGGCGCGGGCTCCATTTGCAGACGGAGTTGCTGGGACAATTGAGCGGAGAGGAAATTATGGCTCGCCCTGCTGTCACCATGATGACAATGTGGCGGTCGCCCAGCTTGCCCACCAACTTCATGGTCTGGGCCCCTGAAATTCAGCCTACGGAGAAGCGTGGGAGCGCCAAGCTTTGAAGGCCGGCGTCGGCGGTGCCCTCAGTGGTGTCCTCCTCAGTGATCTCGAGGTCCTCGAAATTCGCCAAAGTGATCTCGGGTTCGAAGTCGCCGATGATGACGCAGAACTCCTTGACTGAGCAGACTTGAGTGTGGGAGTAAGGCTGACGGTAGCGAAAACAAAGCCCTTTGCGACGGAAATCGTCAATCTCGCAGTTGGAGATTCGCTGCGGGGGACTTGGACGGCCTAGTCGAGCGATTGGAGGGGCCCGAGGAACTTGGGGCTTTGGAGCCGCGGTTCGCCACGGTCGGCCTCCCGAGGAAAAACCTCCTGGAGCCGGTGGGGGTCGAGGAGACAAATCCGCCTCCACGAGGCGGGTCATGTCAAGGACCTCAGAAACCGTTCGAGGGTGATGAGTGCGGAGCCGAGACCGGATGTGGGGAAAACGACCCTTCATGAAGAAGCCGAGGTAATGATTCAGTGGCAGGCCCGGATCATCGGTGACAAGGGCCACAAACTCGTCGATGTAGTCATCCACTGCACCGCTTTGGCGTACCCCACACAGCCATTCGATGACGGACCCTGAGTAGCGGCTGTCGTAGCGGCAGATCATCTTCTATTTGAGCTCCGACCAAGAGAAAGCCGGGTTGGTCTGCCGAATCCACCGGGCCCAATGTAGTGCGGAGCCGTTGAGTTCCACGACGGCGGTCGAGACCTTGTCCTGCTCAAGGGTGTGGTGGAGGTCGAAGTATTGCTCTGCCTTAGCAATCCACCCAATCGGGTCCACACCGACAAAGGTTGGTAGGTCCTGGGCTCGCGGACCCGTTGGCGGAGGAGGCAGCGATGGGTTGGAGGGCGTCGAACTTGGCGTGTAGGGCAAGAAGGGAGGCATGCATGGAGGCCACGAGGGATTCCAGTGCGTCGACACGACGGAGGAGAGACTCGTTGGGGTCCGCCGTTGGGCTTTCGGCAGTGGAGCGGGTGGCCGGTGCCATAGGAAAGGGCCGGATTGAAGCAGGGAGGTGGCACGGGGCAGCCGACAGCAGTAGCTGCGGAGAGGCGTGGGAGGCGATGTGCGCTGGTGCATTGAGGGGAGATCCGGCACCGAAACGCGACGCGGGAGTTGCGGTGCGGGGAGCAGGGCGCCGGGGTCACGGATGTGCGACGCTGGAGGGCTCGCAGGGTTGACGCCACGGGCGCGGGTCTCTTGGAATCACCGGCGCGGGCGGGAAGGCGGGTTAGACCAGTTTGATGCAGTGCCGGGGAAGGGAGGGGTGACATCTGCGGTAGGGGGTATCAGGGGAGAGGGAGAGGGGGGAGAGAGAGGGGAGTTTAGGGTTAGAGGAGGAAAAGGGAAATTCAAAATTCATCCAGCATGCGTTCCACACAACAGGCGCTGCCCCTTATAAGCATCCGGGGCGCGAAAACATAAAAAAACATAATTACGTCACAAACAATTCGCCAACATAATTGTTGAAAAATAAAACATAATTGCTGAAGTTAAATGACGCGATACTGGCTAAGGCGTGATCTCTTCTGTGGGCTCAGTCCGGCCGTCCGATGTCTGCGCTCGACGCGTGTAAACCTGCCACGGGGGCTCGACGTCATGTAGTTCCGTAACATTATCCCTCACTTCAGAGGGAGTGTGTACTATTGGAAATGAGTAACTTTACTGTCCCTCTTCCTATTCCTTCTACTGCTCCTAGCTTGCAGGTGTATCCTCGGAAAAAACAGTAGACCACTAGCACACTTGACCTGACTGTGCAACCAGATCAATCATTAGATCCAGACTCAGGGCCTTCGGAGCATCTCATTGCTCTCAGAAAAGGTATATGTTCCTGTACTCAACAACCTCTTTCCAGTTATGTTTCTTATGACTCATTTTCTACTTCCCATAACACCTTTGTGTCTTTCCTTGCTTCCCTGTCCATGCCAGCATTTTGGTAGAATGCTCTTGAGATTCCCATGCAGAGATAGACAATGTTTGAGGAAATGTCTGTTCTTAAAAAGAACAACACATGGGATTTGATACATCTTCCCCATGGAAAACAATCTATTGGATGCAAATGAGTGTTCTCTGTCAAACAAAACTCTCAAGGTGTTGTTAAAAGGTGTAAGGCAAGACTAGTGACAATAGGGTATACTCAAACCCTCGAGATTGACTATCAGGAAACATTTGTCCATGTAGCAAAGATGAACACCATCAAAATTCTTTTTTCATGTGTTGCTTGCAAAGGATGGGACCTTTGACAACTTGGCGTGAAAAACGCTTTCCTCCATGAGAATCTGGATGAGGATGTTTACATGTCTCTTCCACCAGACCTTACTTCTAAAGGTTTCGTGGGGAAAGATTGCCAGTTAAAGAAAGTCATATATGAGCTGAAATAGTCTTCAAGAGCTTGGTTTGGGAGATTTCACAAAGCCAGTTGTCATTTAGGTATCACCAGAGCAATGTCAATCATACATTGTTCATCAAACGTAGGACCGATAAACTCACAGTCCTCATTGTTTATGCTGATGACACTGTTATAACCGGTGACGATGTGGAAGAGATCAAGTTCCTAAAACAAATTAGCTTTTGAGTTCGAGGTCAAGGATCTGGGTGCATGTTATGATTACATGCACCCAGATCGTATGAGTGTATGAGTGTATTCGAATGTAAACGCCTGAAGCACGTGAGGCGCAATAAAGGGGAAAAATTGTGAGCGAATTGGACGCCCAATTCGCTGGAATTGAGCGAATTGGGCGCCCAATTCGCACGTGTTCTTCCTATTTTTGTCTTTTATATCAAATTTAGAACAGAAAACTGAACGAACTCACCTACAAATTTAGGCCAACATGTAGATTACCTCCATATAAAATTATAATGTTATTTCAAAACGTGCCATCAGTAAGACAGCATGAACCAAACGCCCTTATTATAGAAAAAGTAATAACACACAAATTTATATTGTGCAAAACGAGAGTAAAATGATAGCATGAAAAATCACAACAAAAGGAAGGGCTTCATCCAGTTCACTGATTTACAGTGAACTGGAAGCCCAGTTCACTGTAAACTGTGAACTGGAAGCCCAGTTCACTGTAAACTGTGAACTGGAAGCCCAGTTCACTGTAAACTGTGAACTGGAAGCCCAGTTCACTGTAAACTGTGAACTGGAAGCCCAGTTCACTGTTTAAAACTGTGAACTGGAAGCCCAGTTCACTGTTTAAAACAGTGAACTGGGCTTCATACAGTTCACTGTAAAACATTGGACTGGGCTTCATCCAGTTCACTATAAAACAGTGAACTGGAAGCTGGTGAGTTGGGCTTCATCCTGGTAAAACTTGGAAAAATTTAGAAAGAAAAAAATGAAGAAAGAAAAACTTAGAAAGAAACAAGAAAAGAAATGGAGAAAACAGTGAATGTTCTTACAAGTAAAACTTAGAAAGGAAAAAAAATCATCACAAATAATCATAGCAACAATTAAAAGAAGGAAAAAGGTGAAATGGAGAATGAATCCTGCAATTAAAGGAGGAGATTAGAGGATGCAGGAGTTTCCGTCGAGAAATCAGTGCAGGAGAACGACGTCGACGACCGGCTAATCCTTCTTCTGCGTCTCCGGCGAGAAATCAGTGACTCCAACGAGATGAGCGGTGGCGACTCCGGCGAGAAGAAAGGAGTGGAGGAATCGGCAGTCGGGGAAGCAGCTCAATTCTTAACCCTAGATCATAAAAGGCCTGCGGGGAAATGAAGGAAGTGAATCGCGATATAAGGCCGCGCCTGATTGCTTGAACCGGGTTTTAGGTTAAAACCGGTTCATGCAATCAGGCGCGCCTGAACTGCGCCCTGTAGGCTCGTGAGGCGCGCACCTGAGGCACATCGCCCGCCTTGGGCTTGCTAGGGCGCGCCGTCTTGCGTCCCATGCGCCTAGCGCCTCAGGCGCGCCTAGGCGCATAACATAGGTGTGTATGTGGACACGACATCTCCTCTCATTCCCAACATCTTGGAGGATGTCCATTCTTGCAACCACGAAGACGTCCACCGTACTCTCCAACATCTGTGCCTATAATTCTTCTGGAAAGGGATGCACAAGCCTGTTCATGCCTTCATTGCGGGCTTGCGTAGTTTGCCAAAGAATTAGAACAAATCATCTTTTTTCGACGGGTCCGCTCCAACACTTACCGGTACCGACACAAATATGGGCGAATCTCTTCTTGGACTTTGTTGAAGGGCTATATTTTGTATGCTAGAAATTGATCTTGGTGGTTGACCATTTCTCGAAAGGGGCCCAATTCATTTCCTTAGCTCGGCCGCTCGCCATGAACTTTGCCCGGATTTTTTTCCACGAGATCTTTCGCTTACACGACATGCCAGAAACTCTTGTATCTGACTGCGACAAGGTGTTCACTAGCAATTTTTGGAAGGGGCTCTTCTCCCTCAACAGTACCAATCTCACCTTTTCCTCGTCCTATCACCCTCAGTCTATTGGGCAGACCGAGGTGGTGAACCGCACCGTTGAAATGTATTTGGGGCGTGTCGTCGGTGATTGTCCCCGAGATTGGTCGCGCTGGCTCCCTTGGATAGAATATTACTACAACACTGCATACCACACGACGCTGAAGTCTACACCTTTTTTCCTTATCTATGGTCGGGAACCTCCACTCCTCCTGTCGTATACGGGCGGCTTGGCCCGTTTGGATGTCGTTGACCGGGAATTGGAAGACAAAGATGAGTTCTTGCACGCAGCTCAGAACCTCCCTGTACATTCTCAACAACGCATGGAAATCTCCTACAACCGTGTTCGTCGTGAGCTTACTCTCGCCATCAACGATTGGGTTTGGGCGCGGCGCCACCCTTTCCGCCAAGTGACCGCTACACCACCCGCCTCCAATAAATTGGGACCCAAGTTTTTTGGCCCTTTTCGAATCACAGAATGCATTGGCGGCGTGGCTTACCGCCTCGACCTTCCCCCGGAGGCTTGCATTCATGATGTTTTTCACATTTCTCAGCTCAAGATGTTTTTAGGTCCCTCACTATCTTCTCCCCTAGTATATATTCCGGTCCAACTTGATGACAAGTTCTCTTTTGATGAGGGCGGCAATGTTATGATACATGACAAGTCGGACCCGCATTGGGGCCGCACGTATCAGCGCTGACCACATGCCACGACCGCATGAGTGTATCCGGATGTTTTTTTTTATTTTGAGCGCATGTTTAATTTCTGCAATGTTGTTTTTATTTTCCCATGTGTCTATGCCCACGCGGGGGGCAAGCTGTGTGAACCGGTTATCAACCGGGTGAGCCGTTGGTTTCAATTAAGCAAATTTTATTTCCCCATCCCTCTCTCTCTCTCTCTAAATCCTCTCTCTCCCTCTCTCGGCACTTCACTTGACCTAGCCGCAACCTACCTCGCCGCCTGGACGCAAGCTACCCGCCGCCTGGACGAAGCCTCCCGTTCGCTGCTCTCTCTGTAACGACGAACTCCTCCATCTCTAACCATTGCACCGCCGAGTTTCAAGAAGGGTTCTGCCGATACTTGGTGGGATTTACCCCTCTCCGGGCCCGTCACGAGATCTCAATCGAGAGCCTGAAATATTTCTCAAGTATTGAAGTTGCAAGGTCCAAGCATAAGATTTTTATCTCCCAAAGGAAGTATACTCTGGACCTGCTTGAGAAGACTGAGATGAATGATTGTATAGTGGCTGATACCCCAATTGAAGCGAATCACATATTGGGATGTGATGATGGAAAGGATATTGAAGATATATCTGAATTTCAGAGGCTGGTAGTGAGGCTGATCTACCTGCTCATACCTGTTCAGATATCGCTTATGTTGTAGGTGTTGCAGCCAATTTATGCATGCTCTGAAGATTTGTCATGTGGATGTTGCCCACGGAATTCCCAGGTATCTCAAGTCCTCACCTGTGAGTGAGATCTTGTTTTTCCCAAATTCGGCTCTAAAAATTGAAGTATACACCGATACTGATTGGACCGGGTCTATTGACGATCGACAAACTACCTGGGTTATTGCTCTTGTGTTGGTGGGAATCTTGTTACTTGGAGGAGTAAAAAACGACAGTAATGGCAAAATATAGCATTGAAACGAAGTTTTGGGTATAACTCATTGAGTTTGTGAAGATCTATTGTTATGTTCTTTGCTAAGTGACCTGGGATTTCCTGATGCTAAACCCATTTTATTGTATTGTGATAACAAGACTACTATCAGCATCGCCCACAACCTTGTCCAACACAATCGTACTAAACATATTAAAGTGGATCGACATTTCATCAAAGAGAACATTGAAAAGGGCATTGTTTGTACTCCCTTTATTCTCTTAGATAGACAACTTGCTAATATACTTACAAAAGGTCCGAGGGGAAGTACTTTTGGTAAGATTGTTGAAAAGTTTGGCATGATTAATATCTCACATCTAAGTTGAGGGGGGAGTGTTACAATGTGTTATTCATGTTATTTACAACATTTGTAATGTCGCGTATTATTTTTATCCGCCTTCATATATATACTTCTGGTATATGTTGATGATATTCTCATTACGATTGATTATCTGAACGATATCTCTGTGATCAAGAAGCACTTGACCCCACATTTTCAGACCATAGATTTAGACAACCACTGATATTTCTTAGGCATCGGGTAGCTCGTCGACCTGATAGACTTGTCTTGTCTCAAGGGAAGTGTTGAGTGAGCTCAAAACTTGTATGTATTGATTGTGTATCAAAATACAAGGAGAGAATACAAATATATAGGAGAGAAAAGGAGAGAAGAAATCCTATATAATGATGTGAGACTAATAGGAGAAGAAGGAAATAAAAAATACATGGGCCCAATACTGGGCCATTTACATGGGATTTTCTAACACTCCCCCGCAAGATGGAGCGTACAAATCGTATGCACCAAGCTTGGACAAGCACTGATATAAGAGTGTACTGGGAAGAGTTTTAGTGAGTACATCCGCAACTTGTTCTGTCCCGGGAACATGCTTCAGGTCAATCTTCTTCATTTGAACCTTTTCTCTGATGAAGTGACAATCAACTTCAATATGTTTAGTTCTCTCGTGAAATACCGGGTTCTTGGCAATATGTATCGCCGCTTGGCTATCACAATGGAGAAAGGCTGGGGAAGGAAGTTTTATACCCAGATCGGTAAGAAAACTCTCCAGCCATGTTAGTTCAGAAACTACAGACGCCATTGCCCGGTATTCAGCCTCAGCAGATGATCGAGCCACAACAGCTTGTTTCTTGCTCCGCCACGTAATCAGGTGTCCTCCAAAATATGTGCAAAACCCACTGGTTGACCGTCAATCATCAAGAGAACCAGTGTAATCAGCATCAGAGTAAGCTATCAATGTAGGAGTTGAAGATGAGGTCTTGTAGACCGATACTTGACCAGGGGCCATTTTGAGGTATCTGAGAATGCGTTCAACAGCGTGAAAATGAGATTTTCGCGGGGAATGCATATATCGGCTGACAATACCAACTGCGAAAGATATATCCGGTCTAGTTACCGTGTGGTAGATCAATTTTCCAATTAGACGGCGATAATATTCAGGATTCTCAAGTAAGAGATCTGAGTCGGAGGCCTGAGCACATAACTTGTGATTCACATCCATTGGGATATTGATCGGCTTACAACCCGAGTAACCTGCATCATGAAGAAGGCCGAGACAATACTTCCGCTTGGAAAGTACGAGACCATCTGGTCGTCTAGCAACCTCAAGGCCCAAAAAATACCGGAGGGGTCCAAGATCCTTTGTTTGAAAAACTGTACCGAGATGTCGTTTGACCTTCTGTATTCCCTGTGAGTCATCTCCCGTAATTATGATGTCGTCAACATATACTAACAGAAGAATCGTCCCCATTGTACGGTGGCGAGTGAACATCGAGAAGTCTGCCGTGCTTCGAGAAAAACCAACCTCCCGAACAGCCTTGCTGAACCTGTCGAACCATGCCCGTGGTGATTGTTTGAGGTCATACAGAGTTTTCTTAAGGCGACAAACCTGAGACTCCCCCTTGGTCTCAAACCCGGGAGGTTGTTGCATATAGACAGTTTCCTGCAAGTCGCCATTCAAAAAGACATTCTTAATATCCAGTTGCAGTAAGAGCCACCGGCGATGGACAACCACCGAGATAAGAACCCAAACGGTGTTGAGTTTGGCCACCGAAGAAAAGGTTTCCTCATAGTCCATCCCGTGTTGTTGGGTGAAGCCCCAGGCGACCAGCCGAGCTTTCAGACGGTCAACCGTCCCATCAGCGGCATGTTTGACGACGAAGACCCACTTACACCCAACCGGTTTCTGACCCGGGGGAAGTGGTGCGAGAGTCCAGGTCTGGTTGGCCCAGAGAGCAGCCATTTCCTCCTCCATGGCAGCCTTCCATCCAGGATGTTGTAGCGCCTCCTGCACAGTGTTAGGAACCGAAATGGAGGAAATAGAAGTGGCAAATGTGTGTAGTTGGGGAGAGAAGCGATGCATGGAGACATAATTCGCCAGAGGATGAGCGGTGGAAGGAGATACCTGATCAGCAGGGCGCGGGGTAGCCGAGGAAGAGGTCGACTGTAGAGGGATAGCGGAACGAGGAGGAAGGCGGCGAGAGTAAACCTGGATAACTGGTGGCTTGGAGGGAGCAGGAGCAGGGTTAGAAGGATGTAGGGGAACATGCGTAGTAGTAGGGATGACGGGTCGGGGTATAGGTAGTGGTGAAGATGTCGTCAGGGAGGAAGGAGCTTGAGGTGGGGAAAAGAAAGGTTGATCTTCCCAAAAAGTAACATCAGCGGAGACGATGACCTTCCGGGTTACCGGAGAGTAACACAGGTAGCCCTTCTGAGTGCGAGAATAGCCGACAAAAATAGTTTTAGCTGCTCGGGGATTCAACTTATCCGAGGAGGGCCCCAGGAGGTGAACGAAACAAATACAGCCAAAGACCCTTGGTGTGATAGGGAAGGCCAGAGTGGAGGGTAATATGAGGCTGGATGGAGTGGCAGAGTTGAGAACCGAGGAATGGAGGCGGTTGATGAGGAAACACGCAGTGGATAACGCAAAGTTCCAGTAAATTTTTGGAACATTCATTTGAAGCATGAGAGAGCGGACAACGTCGAGGAGGTGACGGTTCTTTCGTTCGGCAACGCCATTTTGTTGGGGGGTGTAGGCACAGGAGGTTTGATGAATAATACCAAATTTTGCACAGAGATTGACAAATTCATGGCCGGTGTATTCGCGAGCGTTATCGGTGCGCACTGTTTTGATAGTTGTGGAGAATTGCTTGCGAGTTTCCTGTATAAAGGCGCAAAAGATGCGAGGGAGCTCGGAGCGATCACGAAGTAGGTAAAGCCATGTTGTGCGAGAATAATCATCAATAAAGGTTATAAAATAACGATACCCAGAGATACTTGTAACTTTAAAAGCACTCCAGACATCGGAGTGCAGTAAATCAAACGGAGCAGCGCTCCTAGTACAATGAACAGGAAAAGAAGTACGCGGCTATTTGCCGTAAACACAAGAATCACATTTGAAAGCAGGAAAAGATACATCAGGCAACGCCTTTTGGAGAACGGGTAGAGGGGCATGCCCAAGATGGCGATGCCAGTCAACAGCGGAGACGGAGGAGAGAATATGGGGAGAGGCATCAAGAAGGTAGAGCCCGTTCTGCAGTCGTCCCCTACCAATGGTAGTCCGCGTCCGCCGATCCTGTATCAAAAAGAAAGATGAAGTAAATGTGACAGAGCAATCCATATCATGAGTGAGGCGACAAACAGAAAGCAAATTAAAAGGAGAGCCCAGAACATAAAGAGCCGAGCGAAGAGAGATGGAGGGGGAAAGAGAGATGTCGGCGCAACCGGAGACCGGAACAGTCGCTCCATTAGTGACGGTGATAAATTTCGGATGAGGAACATCCGAGTACTTGAGGGGCCGCATCGAGGTGATGTGATGAGTAGCACCCGAGTTCAAGATCCAACGCGGGCCGGAGGAAAGACAAGTAATACCTGCAGTAGAGATGGAGGCAACAGAAGCAGGAGGAGGGCTAAGAAGCCCCTGGAGTTGCTGTAGCTGGAGGCGAACGACCTTAAGGTCGGTACCAGTGGAGGAGGAGCCATCAGTGGCAGCAACCGCAGTGGGGTGAGGAGGATAGCCATGTTTCTTGTAGCAGACGGCATCAGTGTGGCCATCCCGGCCGCAATATGAACACTTGGGGCGGCCCCGACCCCTACGTCTCCTTCTGCGAGAGTCGGAACGACCACCGCGAGCAGAAGGCGGTGGGGGAAGCAAGGGGGGAAGGGTCTGCTGAAGGAGAGCCGGAGAGGAGGGTTCCGGAGAATCCAGGGGTGGTGATACTCGAAGGAGCATATAGCAGACTTCAGAGAGGGAGGGAGTAGAGGCCGAGGCCAACACCTGAGCCCGAATGTTCTGAAGGTGAGGCGGGACACGAGCCATCATCATGGCAATGCATACGACCTCCTTTTGCACGCGCTGAGCAGCAAGGTCGGTGGTAGAAGGCTGATGCTGGATCCAGGCCTCTGCCAGAGTCTTGGCACGAGCAACAAACGAGGTCATGTCAACCGCCCCGCCATCATCAAGAGTCTGAAGGTCGGTAATAATGTCGTAGAGGTGCTGAAGACTATCATTTCCATATTATAAGGAGTGAAGCTCCTCTAACATAGCTTTGGCGGTCTCATGGTACATGACCATTTGGTATGACTCACCCTCCAGCGAATTAAAGAGCCATGTTTGAACGCGACCGTCATTTCGTAGCCACTCCTCCGTATTAGGGGAAGGAGGCGCGTTAGTAAGGTGAAGCACAAGGCCCTTGGCCTGAAGAACACGCCGAACCGAGTGGACCCATGAAACAAAGTTCTTCTTCCCAGATAATGAGATAGTTGTGATCTGCAGCTCATCTCGAAGGTCAGGAAGAGAAGCCGGGCGGTCAGCAGGAGGATTAGCCGCCTGTCCGGTAGAGTCGATGGAAGAGCCCATGGAGCCGGGGAAGGCCGCAACGAATAGAAGAGCGCGCGGATAGAGAAGAGGCCGCAGCGGATAGGCACGCCGACAAGTACAGGGGAGAGAGCGACAGGAGGCCGCGACCAGGTGCGGGAGAGAGCAAGGACAACCAGCACGGTCACTGTGAGAACACCAGCGGCCAAGCAAGAACGAGAAGAGAAGACGGCTCTAAAGAGACAAGGAGAAGTCGCAGCGGTTAGATATATAGGCCGCGCGGCCAGAAGAGGGAAGCAGAGGCAGAGACCGCGAGTAGGAACTCGAGCGGCTAGAGAGAGAAACCGCGAGGAGGAACTCGAGCGACAAGAAGAGAGGCCGCGAGTAAGAACTCGAGCGGCAAGAAGAGAGACCGCGAGTAAGAACTCGAGCGGCTAGAAAGGAGACCGCGAGTAGGAACTCGAGCGGCAAGAAGAGAGACCGTGAGTAAGTACTCGAGCGGCAAGAAAGGAGACCGCGAGTAAGAACTCGAGCGGCTAGAAAGGAGACCGCGAGTAGGAACTCCAGCGGCAAGAGAGAGAAACTGCAAGCGGCAAGATAAGCCACAGGAGGAGGCCGCGCGGTAAGAAGAAGACAGAGTAGGCAGCGGGAAGTGGGGCCGACGGGTTGAGAGGAGAGACTATAAAAGGCACTGAAGGGTGGATCCACGGGAGGGAGGGAGAGGAGAGTAGGCAGCGGTTTAGCAAGGGAGAAGCCGCGGAGAGAACGGGCGGGTAGAATGGTCCGCTACCCGGTGCGAGTAGAGGAACAAGTCGTAGAGGAATATCGGACGGGAGAGGAAGACAGGTTGGGTGGTTAGAGAAAGTGAAGCCGCAAGGTCGGAACCGCTGACTCTGATACCATTTTGAGTGAGCTCAAAACTTGTATGTATTGCTTGTGTATCAAAATACAAGGAAAGAATACAAATATATATGAAAGAAAAGGAGAGAAGAAATCCTATACAATGGTGTGAGACTAATAGGAGAAGAAGGAAATAAAAAATACATGGGCCCAATACTGGGCCATTTACATGGGCTTTTCTAACAGGAAGTATTGTCTCGACATTCTTCACGATGTAGGCTACTCGGAATGTAAGCCTGCTAACACACCAATGAATGTCAACCACAAGCTCTGCGTCCATACGTCTGACTCTGATGTGCTTCTCCCTAATCCAGAGTACTATCATCACCTGGTTGACAAACTCGTCTATTTGATTGTCATATGACCCGATATATCCTTTGATGTTGGGGTGGTCAACATGTTCATGCATGCTCTTTGGATGTCTCACATCTAGGTTGTCGAGCCATCCTTCGGTATCTGAAGAATGCCCCAGGACAAGGTCTTGTGTATAAACCCTTGTCTACTCTATCCTTAGTTTCTTACTATGATGCAGACTACGTCGGTTCTCTCGATTTTTGTCGGTTTACGAGCGGCTATTGCATATACTTTAGAGGACACCTGACAAAGAAAGAAACAAGCGTTGGTGGCATGCTCATGTGTAAAGGCTGATTATTGTTCAATGACATCAGCTGTTTCTGAACTCACGTTGTTGGAAAATCTTCTCACTAAGCTTTGTGTGAAAATCACCTCTCCAACCATTCTCTACCGCGATAGTCAAGCGGCTATCCATATTGACGAGAATTCCATTGTTCATGAACGTACCAAACATATCGAAGTTTATTGTCATTTCGTAAGTGGAAAAATTTAGCCACGCAAACTTGATTTGCGATATGTACCCATTGCCGAGTAGATTTCCGATGTTTCTCACAAAGGCCTTATCACGCTCACTATACCGATAGTTCATTTCCAAGTTGGGTATCGACAATCTGTATGCTCCAAGCTTGTGGGGCATGCAGAAGAATTGACTTAGCCCATGTAAAGGCCTGTTTTTAGCATGTATAATTTAGTCCCACGTCCTTATTTAGAGTCTAGTTTTCACTCTTTCCTATTTATATGAATAATTGTATTATTTTTTTAATGAGTGAACTGAAATATTTTTCTCTGTTCGCATTCCAAATTTCTTTAAGTAATGAGACAAGGTGATTATCATATGTGCAAAGAGGTTGAGGAACTTAAACGATGGTGGATTACAAACTCATAACAATCGGCAAAATTGCAAGAATCTCCGGAGTCCAAGAGGAATAAGAATGAGAAGAGAAAAACATGTTGAAATCTCCGGGTCCAAGTGATGAAGAGTGAGAAATAGAAAATGTGCCCTTCTATTAGAGTTTAGATTATCATAAGAAATCTTTTGTGATAATTTAGCCGGAGAAATTTTAATCATTGAACCAAAACATATGGTTAATATATATGGAGTGTTAATCAATTTCTGCTGCCCGTGCTAATTGATTTTTTTTAAGGAGCTGCTGCCAGCAGATATAGATTGATGCATCCCGCGACACATCATTGTTTTCTTACCTTATGTTTATTTTATGTCATGTACCTGTCTTTATTTTTTTCGGCTCATCGGTTTGATCACCGGATGAGACCATGAATAAAATGGTATGGTCTGGTAATGATAGTAGTTAAGATGCTAAAGGTAAGCTTAAAATATTTAAGGGAGAATAAGTCTAAGGATACCCAAATCATACAAAAGAAATATTTGGAGAAATATTCGAAGACACAATTTTATTTAGAAACAGTGCTACCTTGTGAACAATTGGAAGAATTGCTGAAATTGAAAAAATGCTGCCGTGTAAGAACATTTGAAGGAATTGTTGAAATTGGAAATTGCTGCCCCTTATGAAGACAATTTAGAAAGAAACCTGATTTGGAAAATTGGCTACCGCATGAAAACTTTTGGAAATTGATTAAACAGCCCTCTATTAAAGTGGCTGGCCAGGAAGAAAAAAAAGGAACCCTGAAAAACCCAGAGAATGAACCCTTGTTTCGTTCCTTGAGTTGCCGGCCGACCGCCCCACTGTCTTCGCCCTTAGCTCTGGTTCACGTCACTGACAACAACGTACACGAGCCTCCGTCCAGACGTCGCCGACGCACCAGCTTCAAGGCCAACTTTCGACGAGATCCAGATTCGCTCTATCGCGCGCGTCTTCCCCGTCACGGGAGTTCTCTCTATCGACGGGAGCCCTGTTGCTGTCTCTGTTTCGACGTCGTGTTGTCACCTCTCTTCCAGTGAAAGTCCCTGTCCTCCAGCCTGCGGGTAGCATTGACTGCGGCCTTCAACTCCATTATCCGACTTCTGCCTACTCGCCTCCTGCGCTAAGGGGTTCGGGAAGGACCACAACTCCTGCTGTGTTGGTGAAGGTATCCTTGCATAATATTTATTAGTAGACTTATGCGCTCCATTAAATACTTATGAGTTTGTCTTTGCGTTCGCATTACTTTTATTTTCATCTATCCATAAATTGTTGCTTGCGAACTTGTGCTTGTAGCCATGTGGTCTCTTGGAAGGTTTGATTTAACAAATACTTGTGAGTTCTACGTAAACTAAATTAATGAATTTCTAAAGTTGAGAACGACGTGGTTGATTCACGCGTAAATTCGATTTTGGGCACTCTCAGCCTACATCAGTTTGGTAATTAAAAAAAGTTTTTACAAGAGTTTTTAAAATAAAATATGTTTTAATTAAAGTCACCTATAATTTAAATTTTTTTTCCACAAAAAAAACTATCAAATTTTATTTTAACTTGATTTAAAAAAATGTCTTTTACCCACTCTAGGTATTTTCTTGTTTTTAATAATTTTTTTAAAAAATTTAAATTATTATTGTTGGAAAAGCCCACTTAACATTAGGCCCATTTGTATAGCATTTATTGCTTTTTCTCTCCTCTATTTAGTCCCACATTGTGTATAGGACTTTTCTCTCTCTTTCTCTCATCTATATATATGTACTCATTCTTTGTATTTGTATCAAGTGGACATATATACAAGGTTGGCTTTCTCCATTTCTACATGGTATCAGAGCCAGGTTCGACTCTCCTGCGGACTCCCTCTACTGTCCGCCCAGCAGCCTGCGGTCTCTGCGGCCTCCCTTGTCCAGTCCGCACCCTCTAGTCGCATCTCTCCTGCGGCCTCACTTTTCCTGTCCGCTTCCTCTCCCGTGGATCCACTTCGTCCCCCCTCTCTCCCTTTCTCCTCAGGCCCCCCACTCCTTTTATAGCCATCCTGTGGGGTCCACTGCTTCCCCTTGTCCGCTGCGGCCTCCTCCTGTCCGCCGCGACCTCGGCGACCTCTCTCCTTGGTCTCCTTCATCCGCCGTTCGCGCTGCGTTCGCGCTGCGTTCGCCAGCTCGCCAGCTCGCCAGCTCGCCAGCTCGCCAGCTCGCCAGCTCGCCAGCCCGCCAGCTCGCCAGCCCGCCAGCCCGCCAGCTCGCAAGACCGCCCCGGCGTGTCCTCTCTTATCAGTTCTCTCCTGTCCGCCGCGGTCTGACCCAGACCGCCGCGACCTGAACCAGCCCGCATCATCCTCCAGCTCGCCGCGACCTCATCCAGGTCGCCGCGTCCTCTCCCAGTCCGCTCTCTGTTTGCTTCCTCTAGCTGCTGCCTCCAGTCCGCTGCGGTCTCCTCCAGCTCGCTGCGACCTCGTCCCACTCGTTGCAGCCTCCTTCAGCTCGCTGCGGCCTCCAGCCCGCTGCGGTCTTCTCCAGCTCGCTGCGGCCTCCAGACCGCTGCGGTCTTCTCCAGCTCGCTGCGGCCTCCAGCCCGCTGCGGTCTCATCCAACTCGCTGCGGCCTCCTTCCAGCTCGCTGCGGCCTCCTTCAAGCTCGCTGCGGCCTCCATGTCTACATCTGCAGACTCCGTCGGTACGACAGTTCCTCCTGAACGCCCGGCCTCTCTACCAGAAGTCCGAGACGAGCTCCGGATCACCACAATTTCGCTCAATGGCAAGAAGAACTTTGTGGAATGGGCACACTCAGTTCGCCGTGTCCTTCAGTCCAAGGGATTCCTTCATCATCTGACCCAGACCGTTATTGGTGTCCCTACTGAGGAGTGGTTACGCAATGATGGGCGTGTGCAGACTTGGCTCCTCAACTCTCTTGATGGCGAATCTTATCGTCTGGCCATGTATCATGAGACGGCCAAAGGCATGTGGGACGAGCTACACACCCTCTACTCCGGCAAAGATAGTCTCCACCATCTCTATGATATCATCATCGCTCTCCAGGCCCTTGACAGCAGTGACGCCACCGACTTGACATCCTTTGTTGCTCAAGCCCGGTCTCTGGTTGAGGCTTGGATCCACCATCAGCCTCCCACTCTAGATCTCGCTGCTCAACGTACCCAGAAGGAAGCTGTGGGTATCGCCATGATGATGGCCCGGGTACCCCCTCATCTTCACAGTGTCCGGGCTCACATCCTCTCCTCTACTGTTACACCGTCCTTTTCCGACGTGTGCTCAATGCTTCTCAAAGTCTCCCCGCCTCCGGATGTTCCCGGACTTCCTTCTCCGGCTCTTGTTCAACAGGCACCTGCTCCCTTACTACCTCTTCCCCCCTCTGCCCGTGGTGGCCGCTCTGACTCTCGCGGCCGGGGTCGCGGTGGCCGGTCTAGGCCTCAATGCTCGTTCTGTGGTAAAGTTGGTCATCTTGAGGCCACTTGCTTTCGCAAACATGGCCGTCCGCCTCGTCCACATGCCTCTGCTGCTACTACCGACTCTGCCTCCTCTCGTACTGAGCTCGACGAGGTTCGTCTTCAGCTCCAGCACCTTCATGGCTTGCTCAGCCGTCCGCCTGCCTCGGTTGCCTCTGCTGCCTCTCTCTCCAATGAAGGTATCGCATGCCTCTCCTCTGGCCCGCGCTGGATCCTTGATTCTGGTGCCACTCATCATATCACCTCTGTTAAGCCACCACAGTACTTGTCTTCACCTCACCCGAAGTACATTACTGTTGCTAATGGAGCGTCGGTTCCCGTATCTGGATGTGCTGATATTTCTCTCACCTCTTCTCTCCTCCTACGCTCGGCTCTACATGTTCCGGGCTCTCCTTTCAATTTACTCTCTGTCGGTCGCCTTACTACTGATTCTAATTACTCAGTGACATTTACTTCTTCTTCTTTTCTCATACAGGATCAGCAGACGCAGACTATCATTGGTAGAGGACGACTGCAGAATGGGCTCTATCTCCTTGACGACTCTCCTACTGTCCTCGCATCTACCTCCTCTTCGGATTGGCATCGCCGTCTGGGACATGCTCCTCTTCCAGTGCTCCGGAAGGCCCTTCCTGATGTCACTCTCCCTGCTTTTCGTTGCGACACATGTATTTTGGGCAAACAGCCCCGTTCTTCTTTTCCCCCTCATTGTACTCGGAGCTCCGCTCCTTTTATTTTAGTACACTCCGATATATGGGGTCCGTACAAAGTTACTAGTATTTCTGGCTATCGCTATTTTCTTACTTTTATTGATGATTACTCTCGCATGACATGGTTATATCTCCTTCGGGATCGCTCTGAACTTCCCCGCGTATTCCGGGCTTTCATCCTCGAGACCCGCACTCAGTTCTCTGCGCCTATTCGCACTATTCGTACAGACAATGCGCGGGAGTACACCAGCCATACGTTTGCCACTCTCTGCTCTGAATTCGGCATTCTTCACCAAACCTCCTGTCCGTACACTCCACAACAGAATGGTGTCGCCGAGCGCAAGAATCGTCACCTTCTTGATGTCGCTCGCTCGCTTATGCTTCAAATGCAGGTCCCCAAACCGTACTGGAACTTCGCTCTCTCCACGGCTTGCTTCCTCATCAACCGCCTCCCGTCTTCCGTCCTCCAGTATGCTACTCCCTTCAGCCTCCTCTTTCCCACAACTTCGCCTTTTCCTCTTCCGCCACGGGTGTTTGGGTGTACCTGCTACGTTCACCACCTCGGTCCCTCCACGGACAAGTTGGACCCTCGTGCCACCAAGCAGATCTTTGTCGGGTACTCGCGCACTCAGAAGGGTTATGTATGTTATTCGCCTACTACCCGCAAGGTTACTGTCTCGCCTGACGTAACTTTCCGTGAAGATCTTCCTTTCTTCCCTGCTCCGGATATCGCTCTGCCTCCCGCTCCCGTCGTTCGTCCTATCATTCCTGCTCCTCACTCCTCAGCCTCTCCCCCTTCACCACCTCCGGTCCGTCCACCACCCCCGGTTATCCGGGTCTATTCTCGTCGCTCTCCTCATTCTGTGGCTCCTCTGCAGTCGACTTCGCCCTCTGGTGCTCTGCTCCCTGCTGCTCCGGCTCCCGTCTCCACCGCTCATCCGATGGCGAACTACGTCTCGCTCCATCGCCTCTCCCCCTCTCTTCTTCACCTTGCCACCTCCTTATCTTCTGTTTCAGTCCCTAACTCTTTGCAGGAGGCGCTTCACCATCCTGGCTGGCGGGCTGCCATGGACGAAGAAATGACGGCCCTTTGGGCCAACCAGACCTGGGTCTTGGTTCCCTTACCTCCCGGTCAGCACCCGGTTGGATGCAAATGGGTCTTCGTCATCAAGCATGCTCCGGATGGCACTATTGCCCGTCTGAAGGCCCGTCTTGTGGCTCGGGGCTTCACACAACAGGAGGGCCTCGACTATGAGGAAACATTCTCCCCGGTGGCCAAGCTTAACACTGTCCGCGTTCTTCTCTCCGTCGCGGTACACCGCCGCTGGCCTCTTCATCAACTTGATATCAAGAACGCCTTTTTGAATGGCGACCTTCAGGAAACTGTCTACATGCGCCAACCGCCCGGGTTTGAGACCACGGGGGAGTCTCGGGTCTGTCTTCTCAAAAAGTCAATTTATGGTCTCAAACAGTCCCCACGGGCGTGGTTTGACAAGTTTAGCAAGGTGGTTCGGGACATGGGGTTCACTCGGAGCTCTGCAGATTTCTCCCTCTTTACCCGACACCGGGCCACTGGCACCGTTCTTCTGTTGGTTTATGTTGACGACATCCTTCTCACTGGGGATGACTCAAAGGGGATTCAAGACGTCAAACAACACCTGAGCACTGTTTTTCAGACTAAAGATCTGGGGAAACTTCGCTACTTCCTTGGTCTCGAGATCGCCCGGCGGCCGGACGGGTTGGTACTCTCCCAACGAAAGTACTGTCTCGATCTTCTCAAAGATGCTGGTCAGTCTGGTTGCAAGCCAGCATGTACCCCGATGGAGGCAAATCACAAATTATGCGCTCATGCTTCGGATGACGATTTGCTACTTCCGAACCCGGAATACTATCGACGCCTTGTGGGCAAGTTGATCTATCTAACAGTCACAAGGCCAGATATATCATTTGCAGTTGGGGTTGTCAGTAGGTTCATGCATGCCCCCCGGGCTTCTCATCTCCAAGCGGTTGAACGGATTCTCCGATACCTTAAGGGAGCTCCAGGCCAAGGGCTGGTTTACAAAACCTCCGACTCTGCTCCCGCATTGGTTGCCTATTCTGATGCCGACTATGCGGGCTCCCTGGACGATCGAAGGTCAACTAGTGGGTTCTGTACGTATTTTGGTGGACATCTTATTACTTGGAAGAGTAAGAAACAAGCTGTGGTGGCTCGTTCCTCTGCAGAGGCTGAATACAGATCGATGGCCTCAGTTGTTTCAGAACTCACATGGCTTGAAAGTCTCCTCACTGACCTGGGAGTAAAACTCCCCTCCTCTGCTGTTCTATTTTGTGATAGTCAAGCCGCCATACACATCGCAAAGAATCCGGTCTTTCATGAGCGCACAAAACATATCGAGGTTGACTGTCACTTTGTTCGTGAAAAGGTTCAACTGAAGAAACTTGAATTAAAGCATGTTCCAGGAACTGATCAAGTTGCCGACATCCTCACAAAGGCCTTATCAAGCACTCTGTTCTACCAATGTTTGTCCAAGCTGGGTGCATATGACCTATACGCTCCAGCTTGCGGGGGAGTGTTGGAAAAGCCCACTTAACATTAGGCCCATTTGTATAGCATTTATTGCTTTTTCTCTCCTCTCTTTAGTCCCACATTGTGTATAGGACTTTTCTCTCTCTTTCTCTCATCTATATATATGTACTCATTCTTTGTATTTGTATCAAGTGGACATATATACAAGGTTGGCTTTCTCCATTTCTACAATTATTTAAATTTTCTGAGAAAATTTAAATCAACTTATTTTCAAATGAAAAAGTGAGTCGATCACTTATAAAATTGCATATAGGATTTGGCTCAATGTATGAGCGACTTAATGAAAGTGGTCGACAATTTTACCACCAACATGGGTTGTCTCGGGCACGTAGTGAACGTATTACGCACATTGATCAACATCATAATAGTGAACGTATTACGCACATTGGATTTGGCACAAAGTCACCCACATCTAACTTGAACCCACGTTAGAGTTCTAGTTTGAACCAACCCGATTTGGACATGAGAGTCTAGTTAGATGTGGGTGACTTTGTGGGACGATTAGATCCCGTGGGTTGTTTAGAATAGTGCAATAAAATGGATCGTTTCCTAGTTTGGATACAATTGCCCCAAGCTAGGCAAGTCGAGTATGCCACCCTTAGGCTGAAAGAGTCCGCTCTAGTTTTATGGGGACAGTTAGAGCGATCTAGGTTCAATTTAAGCATGTCCTCGATCAGTACATGGAATGAATTTAAAACTCAATTGCGCAAGAGATACGTCCCACCCGATTATTTGCAAAATCTCTATCGTAGGTTCCACAATCTACGATAAGATAAAATATCAATGGATGAGTACACAAATGAGTTCCTAGTACTCCAGTCACGCCTCGACCTACGAAAGTACGACGATATGACCGTCTACCGGTATCTGGACGGGTTACGATATTCCATCAGAGATTAATTAGAACTATTTAACTATAAGGACCTAGGAGAGATCTCGAGCTGTGCCCGTTGAGTGGAGTCCTCACAAAAGAGGACATCTGGAGTCAGGTCTACTGATAGGCCCCCATCGACTCACACTTTCACTCCTACTGATAAGACTATCAGATCCTCTCGACCTGCCTACGAGTACCCCAACACTTCCTGTCCCACCCTCTAGAGGCAAGAAGGTTATAGACACTAGACCACAACCTGAGACGTTTTGATGTTTTAAGTGTATAGAGCCAGATTATAAATCTTCTTAGTGCCTGCGACGCCACTTCGTCGCCGTCATAGATTTTGAGAGTAGATCAGAACCTGAGTATGAAGTCTTCCTTAGTGACTCCCAGCCCAACCCGACCCCTGTTACTGAACTAGAGAGTTAGATAGAGGTAAAAGAAGAGCATCCTGAGGAGCTAGTGTGTTTCCTCCACCACAGCCTGCTGACCCTTACAACCTCTACCGAAGATGAGTGGTTGAGAAATAATATTTTTTGTACGACCGCCCACATTCAAGGATAGTTTTGCTCTATCATCATAGATAACAGTAGTATGGAGAACTTTGTTTCTCGACACATGGTGGATAAGTTAAAATGGAAGTTGCAACCCCTAGGAAAGCCCTACAGTCTATCATGGGTCACTAGCAGCACGACCATTCCTATTACGCATCAATGTCTCGTCGAGTTTTCCATAG
The DNA here is from genome assembly GCA_039583875.1 of Platanthera guangdongensis. NCBI lineage: Eukaryota > Viridiplantae > Streptophyta > Magnoliopsida > Asparagales > Orchidaceae > Platanthera > Platanthera guangdongensis. Next base: position 23,743,545 of record CM077163.1, read on the forward strand.
GTAGTACGTATTAGGATGCAGTCTGGTGTCACGTTGCTACTATCGAGGTTTGTCATATCCTATTAGGACGACCTTGGTAATGCGATAAGCGCGTTATTCACAATGGTGTAAAGAACTCTCATTCCTTTGAGCGCAATGCGCGCAAGATTATTCTTCTCCAGAAGAATGGTCTTGTCCCTAGAGACCCAGAGAGGCCTTCACACCCATCTACCACTGTCTTCGCGATATACTTCCCCTCTGCCACCATGTTACTGACTCGGACACAATTTCAGGAGGAGATGAATGATATTGATGTCGTCTATATGCTATCCGGTATCGATTCCACTCTTAAGTTAGTCCCAACACACTGGATATCCCTTGAACAGTACAACCTCTCATTGACGAGTTCTCCAAGATTATGCCGGAGGAGTTACCCGATCAGCTACCCTCGATAAGAGACATACAACACTGCATTGACCTCATTGCAGGAGTTAGTTTACCTCATTTACCACATTAGCGTATGAGTCCGAAAGAACATGAGGAGCTACATAGGCCAGTGACCGAGCTGATTTCGAAGGGTCACGTTAGAGATAACATGAGTCTGTGTGCTGTCCCTGCACTACTAGTTCCTAAGAAAGATGGGACTTGACGTATGTGTATATACAGTCGAGCGATTAATAAAATTACGATCAAATATCTCTTTCTAATTGGATGACATGCTTGATATGCTTAGTGGATCCCCGCGTATTTTCCAAGATTGACTTAAAGAATGGATACCACCAGATTAGGATTCGACTTAGGGATGAATGGAAGACTGCATTTATGACTAGAGAGGGTTTATACGGTGGCTGGTGATGCCTTTTGGTTTCTCCAGTGCACCCCGCACCTTTATGTGAGTGATGAATCAAGTGCTTAGGCCACTCATAGGAGTCTACGTAATTGTATATTTTCACAATATATTTATTTAGTCTCGATCCTGATCAACACCTGGCTCATCTGAGGCAAGTATTAAAAATCCCACGCACAAATAAATTGTATATAAATTTGAAGAAGTGTACGTTTATGATTGATAGTTTGACCTTCCTAGGATATATCGTTTCTTCTGAGGACATTAGTGTGAATAAAGAGAAAATCAATGAGATGGAATTATGGCTTAGCCCTAGGACGATTACTGAGGCTCAGGAATTTCATGGCTAGCATCATTTTTTGACGATTTATTCGGAATTTTAGTACCTTGATAGCACTTGTGACTGACTGTTTGAAGAAAGGATTATTTATTTGGATTGAAGAAGACAAACATGCGTTTATGTTGGCTAAAGAGAGACGAGTGCACCTGTATTAGTGTTGACTAATTTTGATAAATTTTTTGTGGTTGAGTGTAACACATTCATTATAGGCATTGACACAGTTTTTAGTCAGGAGGGACGACCGGTAGTGTTCTTTAGTGAGAAGTATAACGAAGCAAAGACTAGGTATTCCGCATGCGATATAGAGTTCTACACTATTGTCCAGACCCTCCGCCATTGGAGACATTATCTGATTCAGTTCATGGTTGTGTTGAATACCGATTACGAGGCACTAAAACATCTAAACTCCCAGAAGGAGATCAGACGTCATGTCAAGTGAGTTGCTTACGTGCATGAGTTCACTTTTCATTTGAAGCGCAAACCTGGTGTCACGAATCGAGTCGCTGACGCTCTTAGTCATCGGGCACATTTACTAGTCACCCTTCAACCTTGCATTACAGACTTAAATTTACAGCGTGACTTGTACACCACTGATCATTTTTTCGTGACATTTGGATCGTGTGTCAGCATAGTGGGACTGATCCCACTACACGTTACATGGTGAGTGAGGAATATCTATTTAGTGGCACTCACATTTGTACCTGCGAAGGACCACTGCGAGTGACACTACTTAGGGAGCTTCACTCATCCGGTTTAGGACACGTGTGCCAATCCCAATTATTAGACCTCGTTTGTGATCGTTATTATTGGCCAAATATGAAGCGTGATGTCACGAAATTTATTAGGCATTGCACCACATGTCAGTTATATAAGGATCATGCTTAAAACATTGGATTGCACACCCCCTTACTGATACCTGAGCGGTCGTGGGATGACATTTTGATGGATTTCGTGGTAGGGCTCCCTCGTACTCAGAGGAAAGTCGATTTTATTTTTGTAGTCATTGAACGTTTTTCAAAAATGACATTTCGTACCGTGTAGGAAAACTTCAAGTGTTGTACACGTCGCTAGGCTTTTCTTGAAAGAAATTGTTAGATTACATGAAATTTCTAGATCGATCACCTTTGATAGAGATACTCGCTTTATGAGGTATTTTTGGAAAACACCGTGGGCTCGATTTGGGACCAATCTCGAGTTTAGCAACGCATATCACCCTAGCCTGAACGTATTTCCTTTGATGTGCGTGCTCATATTGATTATTTAAAGGAATTGTATAAAAATATTGCTAATAAATTGCGAGCGACTTTTCAGAAGGAGATTGGGTGTTTGATTATTTCAGGAAGCAAAGATTCACTACGGGCACGTTTCATAAGCTACAACAAAAGAAGTTTGGTCCTTTCTAAATTTGTAAGCGTATTGATGAGAATGCATCTCCTAGATTTACCCGCTGAATTCGGCACTTTACCGATATTTAACGTGGCCGATCTGTCGCCATTTTATGGAGATCCACTAGTTATAGCCCCAGTGCACCTGCTGCAACTCCAGAGATATCACCCGACTTGGCACCAGTGCATACACCCACCACTGAGGAGATAGATTAGGTCCTAGATGTACGCGAGTTTTGTACTCGCCACGGGGCGTACCAACACTACTTGGTCTTATGGACGGGATATTATAGACCGTCGTGGATTAGCCCTGATGAGTTACATAAATGCTGCCCAGATCTCTCCATTCCTAGCCTTTGTGAGTTCTCGTCGAAATCGAGCTCTCTCAACCCCGGGAGAATTGATGCATTTTACGACGCATCATAGTTTTCTTACCTTATGTTTATTTTATGTTATGTACCTGTCTTTATTTTTTTGTATTTATTTTTTTAGGCTCATCGGTTTGACCACCCGATGAGACCATGAATATTTAAGGGCACATAAGTCTAAGGATACCCAGATCATACAAAAGAAATATCTGGAGAAATATTTGAAAACACAAATTTTATTTGGAAACAATGCTACCTTGTGAATATTTGGAAGAATTGCCGAAATTGGAAAATTTCTGCCGTGTAAGAACATTTGAAAGAATTGCTGAAATTGGAAATTGCTGCCCCGTGTGAAGATAATTTAGAAAGAAGCCTGATTTGGAAAATTGGCTACCGTATGAAAACTTTTGGAAATTGATTAAGCTGCCCTCTATTAAAGTGGTTGGCCAAGCAGAAAAAAGGAACCCGGAAAAATCCAAAGAACGAACCCTCGTTTTGTTCCTTGGGTTGTCGGCCGACGGATTTTTGACACTTTGCACCCCCAGTTATGGGGGTTTGACACTTTGCACCCTCATTCTAATTCCTTGGCACTTTGCACCCTCCAAAATCTCAATTGCACCCTCATTTCATTTAAAGCTTTTATTTTAATTTAATAAAAGACCTAAATATTTACAAGAGGGGTATTTTGGTTTCAATGTATTCTGTACCCCTTTAATGGAAGTAAAAAACAATCTTATATGGCTGTCCTTGCATTAGTTAAAAAGATAGACTGTTTACATTATGCCATAGTGGGAGATTTGGAGAACTCTTACATATTACCAAACGCAGCCGGCAAATAAACAGGTTGGAAAACTGCATTACACTGTAGTTGCTTGATCCATGTGCTTCAAGTAGTTAAATATGAAAGGGTGCAAGTTATAAATTGACCGCTGGTTGCTATTTTGGCAGAAAACTGCATTACACTGCAGGAAGAGGTTATTTGACTCATGCGGGCTGATGTTCTTCAAACTCTTCTACATTTGAGCTTACAATAAAATTAACATTAATTTAAACGTGCGACCTATAGAATGACAAAACATTTTGCTAGGGCTTACATTTGAGAATAATCTTAAATGGAAGTAAATCTAAACTTGCATGTTCACCTACAAAATACATATACGCCTACCAGAATCATAAAATCACAAAAAAGTAGTCCTGAACTGCAAAATTCAACATGTTCTTCAACATACAAAATAACAAAAATCATAAAATAACACAGTCATATAAATTCAGTGTAGTCTTCATAATCTTCCGGCTCACCTGCGAAGAACACAAAATAATTATGTCAGCAATTTTATCTAAATTACATTAATTTAATATATTTACTTGCTACTACTTACATTGAAAAGTAAAATCTGATGGTGCACTTAATGCATCTTTCCCGACGTCGGCATTTGAACGTGCGATCTTCTTCTTCACCTAAATGGAAGTAGAAAACAATCAATATTTTTCAACAATGAATGTAATATGTAATATAACAATGTAATTGAACTAACCGGTAGCTTTAATTTGGATGTTGATTTTGTGGGCAATGTTGGTTCACTGGTATTGGAGGATTGACCACACCTTTTTTTGTTATGTCCCACAACTCCATACTTGGAACAAGCATATTTTGTACCAATTCTATTTATACCATATTTCTTGTTAGGAAGCTCGCCTTCCTCTTTTCTTCTTGCATGCTTTGAAGGTCGTCCCGCCGTTTTGGTCGATATATTTCACGACACCACATGATTTAAGTTACATTGGGGCCACTCACCTTGTCCGCTGATAGGATTCAACATGTGCTCATAAGTTACAATGTTTTGAACTTGAGGCTCTGTAGCATGAATGTTCTCCTTTTATAGTCTTCACTTGGAAGGTATGGTCATTCTTAGAGATGAATGCAGCGTACATTACCCATCCACATTCGCAAGTAACCTGCACTTTGTCACTACGGTTTTTTGTAAATTTAATCGGTCTTCTTTGCATATTTGAGTACGTTCGTACTGCATCTCTAAACTCTTGAGCTGTATTAAAGCATAACCCAACTTGAAATTCAAAATTTGAGTTATCTGCAGCACCCTGATAAATATAACAATATGTTGATTTACTTTTTTGGGTGTGGGATGTGATTAGAGTATTGCTTCCTACAACCATTTGAGATGTCTCCTTCCCTCCAACCCATTCAACAACTTCATCTATATTTTCATCAAAATGCAAATCATCTCTATCATAATCGCCATCTTCGAAGCCATCGGTGAAAGTGGAATCAGTACCATCTGTGTCACCCTCAGTGCTCATTAAATCAGTGTCATCATTATTATCTCCATCATTACCTTCATGTATTTGATCAATGTAATATATGGAATCCATGAAACCTGAAATCTATTATTTGATTTGTGTTTCTAAAATTAATTTTGCAACCCCATCTAAATAGCCACATCAATATGAAATTAATTTGAGTTTAAAAGTATACCTGCACAAAACTTGGGTCGTCCAATGCACAAAACTATTGCACTAATCAAGCCAGGAAGAACACCCTCGTGAGGCCTTGCTGTAGCGGGATGCGGGAGAGAGCAGCGAAGAAATGGATCGCCAGCAGCGAAGAAATGGGGGATCGGGAATGCGGCTAGGTTTAGAATGAGGGATATGGCGATTCAGGTATTGACTGAAATACCCTCATTCATTTTTATTAAATTATAATAATGCATTTAAATAAAAAGAGGGTGCATTTGAAATTTTGGAGGGTGCAAAGTGCCAAGGAATTAGAACGAGGGTGCAAAGTGCCAAACCCCCCAAATTGAGGGGGGGGGGGGGGTGCAAAGTGCCAAAAATCCTCGGCCGACCGCCCCACTGTCTTCGCCCTTCGCTCTCATTCACGTTGCCGACAACAGCGTGCACGAGCCTTCGTCCAGTCACCGTCGACGCACCAGCTTCAACGCCAACTTCTGATGAGATTTAGATTCGCTCTGTCGCACGCGTCGTCTCCGTCACGGGAGTTCTCTAATGACGGGAGCCCTGTTGCTGCCTCCGTTTTGACGCCCTGTAGTCGCCTCTCTTCCAGTGAAAGTCCATGTCCATCCCGCGGGTAGCATCGACTGTGGCCTTCAACTCCGTTACCCGACCTCTGCCTGCTCGCCTCCTGCGCTAAGGGATTCGGGAAGGACCACTACTCCTATTGTGTTGGTGAAGGTATCCTTGCTTAATATTTATTAGTAGATTTGTGTGCTCCATTAAATGCTTATGAGCATGTTTTTTGCGTTCGCATTACTTTTATTACCGCTTATCCATAAATTGTTGTTTGCGAACTTATGCTTGTGGTTGTGTAGTATCGTGGAAGGTTTGATTCAACAAATACCAGTGAGTTCCCCACAAACTAAATTAATGAATTTCTAAAGTTGACAACGAGATTGATTCGTGCGTAAATCCAATTCGGGCACTCTCGGCCTACATCATAGATCCAAAAACTTGAGCATGTTATTAAAAGAACTAAAGCGAGAATATTATGTACTCTTCCTCCTTGGTATTGTACCTATATATTTTTACAGTAAGGGTTGATTAAAGTCTTAGCCTATCTACCCCAATGATTAAGGAATTTTAAAAGACCATAAATAATGGAGAGAAGGTCAAAAGATCAAAATCTAGCAGTAGATCTCAAAGGTGAGAGAGAAGAAAAAATCCAGTCATGGATCTATGAGATGCAAAAATCCAGTCATGGATCTTTGAGATGCAGGATTTAATTCATCAGTTCAACACATATTGTGGTTCTAACTATTACGATGTGCTATTTGTATTTTATTTATAACTTTTGTAATATCGCTTTTTTATCTTGATCCGTCTCCATATATAGAGGGGATTTGTGCTCTTTGCAAGTAATGAAGCCTAATTTCATTTCCCTCAACATGGTGTCAGAGCCATGACTCCTGGTGCCCTAGCCGCCGCTCCTCGCGTCGTTCATTCCGGTTGCGGGTTCGGTTAGCCATATGCGTTTGTTCGCGTCGTTCGTTCGATCCGCTGCTCATGTCATTTGATTCACGACGTCACTTCCGCCGCTCGGCTAACTACAGATTGGCAGCGCTTCTTCCAGTGCTTCTTCCAGCGTGGTTCGTTTGTGTCGTTCTTGCAACATTTTTCCCAGCCGATCTTCGTCGGCCTTCCAGGGTTTGTAGGACCCTCCAGCCAGTCTTGTTCGCCTTACAGTAAGGTCTTCCAGGGTTTGTAGCCCCTCTCCTTCCGACACCTAACATGCAGTGAAGCCTTTGCTTCCTTCCGACGCCACTTGACTTTCCAGTCATTGGATGTAGTGGATTTGTATGCCTGTCCTCTTCTACAATTGTATTTGTTCGGCGTAATCGGCCGATCTTTGCTGCCCTAAGTGGTGTGTGGTCTCCAGATTTCTCTTCTTGAGCCACTCTGTCTAGCATCGATGATTCTTCTGCTCCCTCCTCGCCGGTCCTTCCTTTTGCAAGTTCTCATCGTGGGATTCATGATCACAATATTCCGCAGATTACTACCCAGTTCATTTAGATGATTCTAATTATCTCTCATAGTGTCGCTCTATCACCTTGACACTTAAGAGTCATCGTCTCTTTGGTTATGTCACTAGGCAAATTAAGGAACCAGAGAAGACCGCTTCTGATTGGCCTCAATGAGATTCAGAAAATTTCTTAGTCATGTCTTGACTAACGAATTCCATGCAGGAGTCCATCACTCACAACTACTTATTTCTGGATACTGCTCTTAATATTTGGCGGCGCGCGGAGAGTACTTGTTCTTGAAAAGATAATGCTGCTCAGATCTTCCAGTTGAGATGGAAGATATCCTTACTCTATCAAGGTGATCGTCCTCCATTTGTCTGTTATTTGGAGTTTACTCAGTTGTATCAAGATTCAAGAATACGTTCATTTTGATTCCCTCACTTTTGTTAGCCCTGTTGATGAGGCCATGGTCCGTGCTCAGGAGGATCGCAATCGAATCTTTGAGTTTCTTCATGGACTTGATCAGGATTTTGATCAGATCAGTGTTCATATTTTGTGGCGTTCGTTGTTACCGTCTCTACCTGAGGTTACAGTATTGTTCAACAAGAGTTTGATCGTCGTCAGATTTTACTTCCTGACCTAGCTCCTGAGAGTTCTTCTTTTGCTGCTGATACCTCTTCTTTGCCGGGAGCTCGTCCAAGGGTCCAACCCGTGATTCTAAGCTGAAGGGTAGTGATAAAGACTACCTCCTCTGTGATTATTGTGGGAAGACCCGTCATACCAGAGACACCTGCTTCAAACTCCATGGTTTTCCTCCATCGAGAGGTGGTGCTCCTCCTCGGGGTAGTCACGGCGGTCGCTTCCCTGGTCGACATACACCTCCTCATTCTGCATGGATACTTCTCCTACTCTGTCTGGTGTCGATCCTTCTGTCCTCCCTGGTGGTTTTTTGATTGATGAAGTTTTTGTACTTCGTCGCATGATGCAAGGTCTTTCTATGGAGCTTTCTGTCTTGTCTTTGTACACCCATACTGGGATTCCACGTACTTTGTTGTTGCCTAATCTTCCACTCAGTGGATCATTGACTCTAGAGCCACACACCATATGACTGGCTCCGCCTCAGGTTTCATATCCTATACTCCTCTCTCTGGTCGTGATAAAGTGAGCATTGCTGATGAGTCCCTTTCTTCTATTGCTGGGAAGGACTCCATCTTCTGTTCCACTTTATCATTAGTTTTGCATGTTCCAAACTTCACACGTAATTTACGCTCTAGTTGCCATTTGACTAATTCCTCTTGTGTTTTCCAGGACCTGAATATGGGGATGGTGATTGACTCTAGTAGTCTGGTCAATGGTTTTATGTGCTCGACTCCAGCCCAGTGGCACCTCCTCTGGACCTTCACTCCAGCACATCCGACTTATATTTCTAACATTGTCGTGCTACATTTAATAGTGTTTTGTTGCCAAGTTCTGTTTCTTTTACTGTGATTCATTATGATGTTTGAGGACCTTGTCATGTATCTTCCATTACTGACTGTGCTTGGTTTGTCACTTTTATTGGTTATTTTTCTCGCACAACATGGTTATATTTACTGCGGAAAAAGTGAAGTATTTATTACATTTAAAAAGTGTTTTTCTCGCACAACTCAGTTTCATGCCAAAATTCAGATTCTTCGCAGTAATAATGGTTACGAATATTTGGATTCTCAATATCTGACTGATCATGACATTATCCATCAAATTACTTGTTCTTATTTCCCTGCTCAAAATGGTGTTGCAGAGTGTAAGAACATGTATCTTCCAAAATACTATTGGGGGGGGGGGGTGTTGTCCTTACTGCAACATATCTTATTAATCGCATACCCTCTCATATTCTTGGGAAGTGCCACTCCCCTTGACACTCTGTTTCCCTTCCTCTCAACTCTCTCCTAAGATGTTTGGATGTGTTTGTTTTGTTCACATCCATCACCCTCCTCCCACCAAACTTGATTCGCGCGCACTAAGATGTGTGTCTGCTACACTCCTTCCCAAAAGGGATACAAGTGTTTTCATCCTCCTACAAAGAAGGTTTTTGGCACCATGGATGTCACGTTCCGTGAATCTGAGGTCTATTATGCCCCAGGCGACTCTCCTTCTTTGACCTCTGTCTGTACCTTTGCCCATTCCTCCACCTTATCCCTCACTTCATTGGGAGCTTATACCGTCGGAAGAGAGTGATTTTTTCCCCTAATCATATTTCTCCTACTTCTCCTACCTTGCAGGTGTATGCTCGGTGAAACAAGAGGACCATCAACACACGTGACCTGATTGTGCAACCAGATCAATCATTGGACCCGGACTCAGGGCCTTCAGAGCATCCCATTGCTCTCAGAAAAGGTATCCGATCCTGTACTCAACATCCTCTTTCCAATTATGTTTCTTAGGACTCATTTTCGACTTCCCATAAAACCTTTGTGTCTTCTCTTGCTTCCCTATCCATACCAGCATCTTGACAGAGTGCTCTGGAGATTCTCATGTGGAGAGAGAAGATGTTTGAGGAAATAACTGCTCTTGAAAAGAACAACACATGGGATTAGTGCATCTTTCCCATAGAAAAAAAATCGGTTGGATGCAAATGAGTGTTCTCTGTCAAACAATACTCTCAAGGTGTTGTTGAAAGGTGTAAGACAAGACTGGTGGCAAGAGGGTATACCCAAACCCTTGAGATTGACTATCTGGAAACGTTTTCCTCTGTAGCAGAGATGAATTCTATCAGAGTTCTTTTATCTTGTGCTGCTTGTAAAGGATGATACCTCTGACAACTTGACGTTAAAAACACTTTCTTTCATGGGAATCTGGATGAGGAAGTTTAGATGTCTCTCCTACCAGGGCTTACTCCTAAAAGTTCAGTGGGAAACGTTTGCAAGTTAAAGAAAACCCTATATGGACTAAAGCAGTCTCCGAGAGCTTGGTTTGAGAGATTTCACAAGGCCATGTTGTCATTTGAGTATCATCAGGGCAATGCCGATCATACACTGTTCATCAAGCGCAGGGCCTGTAAATTCACAGCTCTCATTGTTTATGTTGATTATATTGTTATCACAGACGACGATGTGGAATAAATCAAGCTTCTAAAACAAAAATTGGCTTCTGAGTTTGAGGTCAAGGATCTGAGTGCACTCAAATATTTCTTGGGCATTGAAGTGGTAAAGGTCCAAGCATTAGATTTTTATCTCCTTGAGGAAGCATACTCTTGATTTACTTGAGAAGACTGGGATGAATGGCTGTAGACCCGCTGATATCCCAATTGAAGCGAAGCACATAATGGGTCGTGATGATAAAAAGGAGATTGAAAATATACCTGAATTTCAGAGGCTTGTAGGGAGGTTGATCTACCTGGCTCATACCCTTCCAAATGTTGCTTATGTTGTAAGTGTTGTCAGTCAGTTTATGCATGCTCCGAAGACTCGTCATGTGGATGTTGCCCACAGAATTCTCAGTCATCTTATTTCCTCACCTGGGAGGGGGATCTTGTTTTTCCCAAATTTGGCTCTAAGAATTGAGGTCTACACTGATGCTGATTGGGCCGGGTCAATCGATGATCAGTGATCTAACTCAGGGTATTGTTCTCTTGTTGGTGGGAATCTTGTTACTTGGAGGAGTAAAAACACATGTCGTGGCAAGATCTAGCGCTGAAACAGAGTTTCGGGCTATGGCTCATTGTGTTTGTGAAAGTCTTTGGTTACGTTCTTTGCTAAGTGACCTAGGATTCTCTGAAGATGAGCTCATTCGGTTGTATTGTGATAACAAGGCTGCTATCAGCATCACCCACAACCCTGTCCAGCACAATCGTACTAAACATATTGAAGTGGATCGTCATTTCATCAAAGAAAATATTGAAAATGCGGTTGTATGTACTCCCTTGGTTCCTTTGGATAGACAACTTCTTGATATACTCAGAAAAGGCCTGAGTGGAAGTACCTTTGAAAGAATTGTCGTCAAGTTGGACATGATCAATATCTCACATCCAACTTGAGGGGGAGTGTTACAATATGTGTTATTTGTGTTTTATTTACAACTTTTGTAATGTCGCTTTTTATCCTGATCCGCCTTCATATATAGAAGGGATTTGTGCTCTTTGCAAGTAATGAAGCCTAATTTCATTCCCCCTCAACACTAACTATGAAGAATTCAGTCATCCATCAATCCATGAATCCCACTGATGTGTGTGTGTGAGAGAGAGAGCGAGGGAGGGGAGGGAGGGAGGGAGGGAGGGAGGGGAGGGAGGGAGGGATGGGAGGGAGGGAGGGAGGGAGAGAGGGAGGTGTGAGAGTTACACAAATTCAGTCATGGATCTCTGGGATCCAGAATTTAATTCATCAATTCAACACATATTCTATAGTTCAACTATGATATATTAATTCGTCGATATAGCCATAGATTCTACAGATGCGTGAGAGTTACACAAATTCAGTCATGAACCTCTGTCATCCAGAATTTAATTCATCAATTCAACACATATATTATAATTCTTGCTATAAAAAATCATTCATTTTAATAGCTTGTTCTATTGAGAAACAATGATTGTCACATCTTACGCTTTTGATCAGTTCTGAACTTAAAGAATTCTGTGAAAAGATAGAATTGCAAATGATGAACATATAATGCAACTAAGACTTATCTTTTACTTTTTCCCATGCCATGAAATTATGCTAGGCAACCCAATTTATCATTATAGCTTTATCGCAGCACATGGATCTTAAGCCCGTGCAGACTGAGAGACCGGGTGAAATAGTTGCATACTACAAAATTGCGAGTATGGATATTTTAATTTATGTTCATCTTTAATTATCTCCACTAAAAGATTTTGATTCTCAGGGCATTATAAATGGGCCTTGGATGAATTGTTTCTTAAGAAGAATTTCAGTCGAGTAATAGTATTGGAAGGTAGTTTGGCATTATTGGCTAGTTCTTATTTCAACCCATGATCGCCCTTTTAAATGCTACTTTACTCTTTCTTGACAGATGATATGGAGATTTCCCCTGATTTTTTTGATTATTTTGAGGCCACAGGCGCTCTGATGGATAATGACAAGTATGGTTAAAAAGACCTTACCTATATTTGTAGTCAATATGTAAATTATTAGTTAATTTGTGCCCCAATTTACTGTTCAAGGAGTATCATGGCTGTCTCTTCGTGGAATGATAACGGTCAACACCAGTTTGTGCATGATCCTGGTAAGATCGCTTTTACTAGAAGATTTTTTTTAGCGCTGTAGAAACCTTGTATATCCTTTTTCAATGTAAAAAAATGAGTATGAATGCATTTATATAGGGAGAGAAGATAGAGAGAAATCCCAATTTCAAGATGTGGGATGATTACAAGTAGAAGAAGAGAGCCTATAATGGGCTCCTTTATGGGCTTTTACATTATTATTTTCTAACACTCCCCCACAAGCTCGAGCGTACAAGTCGTAGGCACCTAGCTTGGATAAAACTGATAAAACAGGGTACTCTGTAGCGCCTAGTGAGGATATCAACAACTTGATCTGTAACAAGGTACTCTTCATTTGAACTTTTTCCCGGATGAAATGACAGTCAGCTTCAATGTGTTTTGTCCTTTCATGAAAGACATGATTATTTGCTATGTGTATGACCGCTTGACTGTCACAGAGTAAAGTAGCTGGAGAAGAAAGTTTTACTCCCATATCTTGTAGAAGACCTTCAAGTCATGTGAGCTCGGATACAACAAATGCCATCAAACGGTACTCAGCTTCGGCCGAAGATCGAGCCACCACAAATTGTTTCTTACTGCACCAGGTAACGATGTGAACTCCGAAGTATGTACAAAATCCACTGGTGGATCTCCGATCATTAATTGAGCCAACATAATTAGCATCCAAATATGCAACTAATATAGGAGTAGAAGATGAAGAAGTTTTGTATATCAGCCGTTGACCAGAGGCTGTTTTAGGTATTTCAGAATTCATTCGACAGCTTGTAGATAAGACATTCGAGGAGAATGCATAAACTGGCTGACAACCCCAATAGCAAATGATATGTCTGGTCTGATGACTGTTAGATAAATCAGTTTTCCAACCAAACGTCAATAGTATTCCGGATTCGGAAGAAGACGATCTTCGTCAGAGGCATGAACACAAAGCTTGTGATTGACATCCATAGGAGTATTAGCCGGCCTGCATCCAGAGTAGCCAGCATCCTGAAGAAGGTCAAGACAGTACTTCCTTTGGGATAAGACAATGTCATCAGGTCGTCTTGCAATCTCAAGGCCTAGAAAATATCGAAGGTTCTCCAGATCTTTTGTTTGAAAAACAGAACACAAATGTTGTTTGACTGCTTGTATTCCTTTGTCATGATCTCCTGTGATTAGGATTTCATCAACATAAACTAAGAGAATAATCGTTCCCGTTGTCTTATGTCGAGTGAATAGAGAGAAATCTGTCGAGCTCCGAGTAAAGCCAACTTCCCGAATAGCCCTACTGAACTTATCGAACCATGTCCGAGGAGATTGTTTGAGACCATAAATCGACTTCTTGAGGCGACAAACTCGGGACTCCCCCGTGATCTCAAACTCGGGAGGTTGTTGCATATAGACATTCTCTTGCAGATCTCCATTTTAAAAGACATTATTAATAACAACTGATGTAGGGGCCAGTGGCGATGCACAGCTACTGAGAGAAGCACACGAACCGTATTGAGCTTGACCGCCGAAGAGAACGTTTCCTCATAATCAAGGCTCGGTTGTTGAGTAAAGCCACGAGCCACCAGTCAGGCTTTAAGACGGTCAATTGTCTCATCAGCAGCTTGCTTGATGATAAAGACTCATTTACAGGCAACAAGATTCTGTCCTGGAGGAAGAGAGACCAGATCCCACGTGTGATTAGCCCAGAGGGCTGTCATTTCTTCGTCCATGGCCGCCACCCAATCCGGATGCTGAAGAGTCTCTTGCACAGAGTTAGAGACAAAAATAGAGGATAATGTAGTGGTAAATTTCTGAAGCGTTGGGAACATGCAATGTAAGGATACGTAATTTTCCATTGGATGAGCTGTGGAGGCAGGAGTTGGATCAACAGGTCCCAGAGTGCCAGAGGTGAAAGCCGACTGCATCAGGGCGGTGAAACCAAGAGGTCGACGAGTGTGGACACGAAGAAGTGGAGGTTTTTGGAGAATAAGAATGTTGGTGGAGGTGGTGGTGGCAAGGTGGACGTAACGGGGACGACAAACCGTGGTAATGATGATGGTTGTGAAAGAGGTGGTGATGAAGCAAGAAGAAACGACTGATCTTCCAAACAGGTGACATCCGCCAAAACAGTCACCTTGCGGGTAGTGTGCGAGTAGCAAACATAACCTTTTTGAGTTCGGGAATAACCAACGAACATCTGTTTGGCTGCCCGAGGATTGAGCTTGTCAATGGAGGGGCCAAGATGCTGAACATAACAAATACAACTAAATATGCGAGGGGTGAGAGGGAATGGTGGGGTGGAAGGAAAGAAAATACTGAAAGGGGTGACATGGTTGAGGACGGAGGAGGGGATACGGTTAATGAGAAAGCATGCCATCGAAACAACAAAATGCCAATACGTCTTGGGAACATGCATCTGAATCATGAGGCAGCGAGCAACATCAAAAAGATGTCTGTTTTTGCGCTCAGGCACACCATTTTGTTGAGGAGTATAATAAGCACATGAAGTCTGATGAATGATGTCAAATTCAGAGCAAAGATTATCAAACTCATGACTCGTGTATTCACGAGCATTATCAGACCGGAGTGTCTTTATTTTAGTGGTAAGCTGTGTGAGAATCTCCAGAACGAACGCACGGAATACACGAGGAAGCTTAGAGCGACCACAAATTAAGTATAACCAGGTCATTCAAGAGTAATCATCAATAAACGTGATAAAATAGCGATAAACAGACACACTTGCTATTTTATAAGGGCCCCAAACATCAGAATGTACTAACATAAACAGAGCAGAGCTCCGGGTACAATGAGAGGAAAAAAAGGAAGAATGTTGTTTCCCCAAAATACAGGAATCACATGTAAAAACATGAAGCGGAATATCAGGAAGAGCCTTCTGGAAAACTGGAAGAGGTGTATGTCTGAGACGCCGATGCCAGTCAACCGAGGATACGAAGGAGAGAATGGTATGAGAGATATTAAGAAGGTAGAATCCGTTGTGCAGTCGTCCTTTACCAATGATACACTGCGTCCTTGCGATCCTGCATAAGAAAAGAAGAAGATGTGAATATGATAGAACAGTACAAATCAGCAGTGAGACTAGTAACAGCGAGTAAATTGAAAGGGAGCCCGGGATATGCAGAGCCGAGCGAAGAGAAATATTGGGATTGAGAGATATATCAGCGGAGCCAGAGACAGAAGCAGTGTTGCCATCGACTACGGTGATAAACTTTGGATGCAGAGAATCCGAGTATCGAGGTGGATTCAAGGAGGTAATATGGTGAGTAGCACCAGAATCCACTATCCAGTGCGGACTAGTGAAGAGACAAGCGATACCTTCATTAGATATGGAGGCAACAGAGACATGCAAGTTGTGGAGCAACCCTTTAAGTTGTTGGAGCTGGAGACGGACTTCTTCAAGATCAGCACGAGTGTCGGAGGGGCTGTGGGTAGCTGCAACAACAGTTGGACGAGGAGGAAGATCATGCTTACGATAACATGTGGCCTTTAGGTGTCCATCCCTGCCTCAGAAGGAACATTTAGGCAGGGGCCGGCCATTGCGACCTCTCCCCCTGGAGCCTGTCCGTCCTCCACCGGTAGGTATAGGCGGCAATGGTGTAAGAGTGTGCTGGAGAAGGGCCGGTGATGGAGGGCCGTTAGCATCCGGAGGCGGTGAAACCTTTAACAGCATGAAACACACATCAAAAAAGGAGGGAATAGTAGGAGAGGAGAGGACTTGTGCTCGAATATTGTGAAGATTAGGTGGAACACGAGCCATCATCATGACAATACTAACCGCTTCCTTTTGAGCACGTTGGGCAGCTAGATCAGTAGTCGGTGGCTGATGCTGAATCCATGCTTCAACTAATGTCTTGGATCAAGCAACAAAGGAGGTTAAGTCAGCAGTGCTGCCAGAGTTCAGGGACTGAAGATCAGTGATGATGTCATACAAGTGCTGGAGACTGTCCTTGTCGGAGTAAAGGGAATGAAGCTCATCCCACATCGCCTTGGTCGCCTCGTGGTACATGGCCATGCGGTAAGGTTCGCCATCAAGAGAGTTGAGGAGCCACGTCTGAACATGACCATCGTTACGAAGCCAATCATCAGTAGGAGCAGAGGGCACAATCTGAGTTAAATGATGCAAGAGTCCCTTGGACTGGAGAACACGGCGAACAGAGTGAACCCACTCAACAAAGTTCTTCTTGCCAGTAAGAAAAATTGTGGTGATTCGCAACTCATCACAGAGTTCAGGAGCTGGGACCAAGCGGGCTTGAGGAGAAGAATCAATAGAGGAGTCCATCATAACACAACCAGGCGGATAGGAATAGAGGCACAACGTACAGACCACCGGGCGGCTAAGCAAGACACAATGGCTAAGCAGGTAGACCAGGCGGCTAAGCAACAACAAGGCTAAGCAGGCATAACAGGCAGATCACCACAGACAGGAATGGAGGCAGCAGCAGCAAGCCCGGCGGACTGACAATACACAGGCGGCAGGTGCAGCAGCGGCTGGGCAAGACCGCAAGATCTTTGCGGATAGAAGGAGAGAGCCAGACAACCAAGAGCGGCTAACCTGGTGTCCGCGGTGAAGCAGGTTAACCGGCAAGGCCGCGACAGGACTGAGGAGCAGCGGATAGAAAGATATAGCGGCGGATAGAAAGAGATAACAGCGGATAGAGAGGAGGAAATCGCGGCTACTCGCGCGAATACTGGCAGGCGAGTAGAGTATAGAAGAGCAACAAGGGTAGAGAAGATCGCAGTGGGTTGAAGAGCTCGTAGCGGGTAGAAGAGCTCGCAGCGCCTAGGTGGGTTCGCAGCAGGCAGAAGAGCTGTGGTTAGAGACCGAGCAGCACACGACGAGCAAGCAGAGGGAAATCAATTCGTGGCGGACAGAGAATACCAAGCGGCAAGGAAGAGAGATTGGCGGATAGAGCCCGCAACGAATTTAGTAAATAGCGCACAGCGGATAGAACGCAAACCGCGACAAGCAGAGGAAAGAGGACTCCGAGAGAGCACAGAGAGCAGAGCGCAGTGAACACACTCCAGCGACAAACACAGAAGAAACGCGGTTAGCAGCAGCACAGACTGCGGCAAGGGCAGACTGCGGCGAACAGAGACAAGAGTAGACCTCCGACCGCGATTAAAGAGACAGATTGCACGAACAGAGACTAGACCAGCCCGCAACGGTTAAAGAGGAAGATCGCACGATCAAGAAAGAGCAGTTGCGGCGGACAGAGCAGACCACACCCAACAGGAGTAGTCCGCGAGACTAGATCGAGCGGGTAGGAGGGATGCCGAACCAGGAAGGCCGCTCGAAGTTATAGAGAACAACAAGATAAGAAGGTGGAACCTAGCAGTCAACAACTATAAAACCGGGGAGAGACAAGAGAAAAACATGGAGGGAGGAGGGTGAGAAGGCTGCAGACACAAGCACGCAGTCCGCGCGACAGCAAGAAGAGGTAGACCGCAAGAGAGAGAGAGAGGCGGACAGTCAATCCAGCTAACCGCAGGACGCAGGAGGCCGCGAGGAGT
Organism: Platanthera guangdongensis; assembly: GCA_039583875.1. NCBI lineage: Eukaryota > Viridiplantae > Streptophyta > Magnoliopsida > Asparagales > Orchidaceae > Platanthera > Platanthera guangdongensis. The sequence continues at coordinate 23,761,671 of CM077163.1, forward strand.
TGGGCGGTTAGAAAAAAACAGGCCGGATCTTTGACTCTGATACCATGTAGAAACCTTGTATATCCTTCTTCAATGTACAAAAATGAGTACGAATACATTTATATAGGGAGAGAAGAGAGAGAAATCCGAATTTCAAGATGTGGGATTATTACAAGTAGAGGAAGAGGGTCTATAATGGGCTCCTTTATGGGCCTTTACATTATTATTTTCTAACAAGCGCATACATTCGTGTTAATGCATGTAAAATGATTTTCAGGCATGTCATTTATCTGCAGAGGCTCTTTACCGTTCAGATTTCTTTCCCGGACTTGGATGGATGCTCACAAAATCCACCTGGCTCGAGCTATCGCCTAAATGGCCTAAAGCATATCCTTAACTTCTTAACTATTTCTTCACATGTTTGTGAGCATTGAGAAATTTGTGCTGTAACTTGGGAGATTTTCCTTAACACGACTCACTTATTGGGACGACTGGGTGAGACTAAAGGATGTGCATAAAAATCGCCAATTTATTCGTCCAGAGATCTGTAGAACATATAATTTTGGCGAGCATGTGTGTATCCTCTTTATTGGGACTTCTCCTCCAACTTTGCATAATTATGTGGACCTCTCTATTTTTCAAAATTACCAAAACTTCTCTAAGTCTACATTGTTAACATACAAATTTAACCTTCACATGGTACGTCTGTTCAGGGTTCTAGCATGGGCCAGTTTTTCAAACAATATTTGGAGCCTATCAAATTAAACGATGTTCATGTATGTACAAGAAAACTATCTTCTGTTCTCTATGCTCAATCATTTTTAATCAGAACTTATTTTGGCATTTTCCCTATGCTTTTTGGGAATAGGTTGACTGGAAGGAAATGGATCTGGGTTATCTGATGGAGGTAGTTCTATTTATAGAAATATCTTGTTGTAATCTATAATCTGATAGCTGAATTTGATCTAATATGATGGTTGGCAGGGAAATTTCTTGAAAAGATTTGCAAAAATGGTTGCAGATGCAAAACCTCTTTATGGGGTAGATGTCGCTCGACAAGCTTATGGCATTGATGGTGATGTTAAGATCAAGTACAATGATCAGATGGATTTTGAGCGCATTGCACGCCAATTTGGAATTTTTCAAGAATGGAAGGCAAGTATTTTTCCTTTCATGAGCATGCTTTATAGTTCATAAGTTGTATTTTATTTTATTTTGCTCGTGTATATTTTTCTTTTAATTTTCTACGTCTAAGAGATTACTAGTAATTTCAAAATATTTTCTGTATATGTAAAGGTATATGGGTAAGTGCAAAATTAACACACCAATTTACTCCATTGTACAATGGTTTTGACTTTTTCCATGGTTTTGACTTTTTCCATAACAATCTTCAAATATGCAATTGCTTCTTCCCTATCAAATATCGAGCATCTTCCACGACAACATCTTCCCTCATCGACAACTGGTCCACCGCTTCAATCTTCCTAGTGTAGAGTGAGCTTCATCTTCCAGTCACAAAAGTTTCACTGTAGAGAGTTGTTCTTCCAACTGCTGCTGCTTTCAACTGCAGTTAGCAGTAAGGTAATGTGTCTTACCCTATCCGGAACTATGAGAGTATATTTGTGTTGTAGGCGTTGATCGAAGTTTCATTTTGACGATCCAGGCCACATTTGCATCCGATCTGCTCTTTCATATTTTTGTGATTTTTGTTTCTTTTTAATTAGGTCTATTTTGATGGTTTAGGCAACCATTATTAGCATGCGATCTTATCCGTTCATGATGGAAGCCCAAAATCCCCACTATCCTTATATATGTGAGTTTTAGGGAAGTTTTGGAGGCATTCGAGTTTATGAGGACTTTTCTCCTAAGTGTGAATTATGCGGACTGTGCTGAAGCCGCCTGCTCCTTTGGTGTTGACACCATGGCTTCGTTCTCCCTTTACGGTCTCCGACCAAGTATCTCGCCGCAAGCCACGCTTCCCAGCTTCTCCCCGCTTCATTTCCCGCTGCCCTAAACTATTTCCCCAACCTTCTCCGCCGCGAGCTCCACCTCACAACACCTCCCCGCTTTTCCCCTTCCCCACTGCAAACCACTTCCTCCAGTGCAGTCCCACTTCAGACAAGCGCCTTTTCGTCTTTTCCCACTACAAAATCACCTCCCAACTCTTCTCTGATGCAGAATATCAACTTCCAGCCCCCTTTCCACCTCCGCGACTTCCAACTAGCACCTCTCCACCACCAATTGTGGCCTCCCAGTTCCTCCTCTCTACAAATCACAACTCTACCACCCTTCCCCATTGCTGACCATAACCTCCCAGCCCTTCCCTGCGACAAAGCAATCCCTCTCAGCCTAGCCTAAATTAGTGGCATTGTGTCCTTAGGCGCCCGAGCACACTCACCGAGCCTAACCTGCATTAGTTTGTATCAGAGCCCAGACCGTGACACTTTATGTTACATAGTGGCATGCTATATAGGTTGCCCATGTCAGTTAGAACGTGACAAACTCTCAAGCGGCTAGCACGAACACAGTCATGCCCGCGACTGACCTTCAAAGATTCCTAGTAGACCAATTTGGTAGGGTTGATGCTAGACTCGATGACCTAGGAGATGAGGTTGCCACTTTGACTACTAGGGTAGAGGCCTTACAAAACCTCAAATAGTCCGGTCAATCCACCCCAAGGACACATGAGATGATTAGGCTTAAGAATGATTATTTGGACGAGGATCGTGATGCTCTTATCCAACCTAAACGATTCGAGAGAGATTTGCCAGCTAGAGACCCGATCCCCTCCCCTCGTGAGGCGGAATTCTATGCTCGTCTACGATCACTGTCCCCGAGTTTTTCCCATCAGGCCGCTCCACCCTCAGGATGAGTATCGGCCTCCGCAATCCCAAGCACGCAGAGAGCATTCCCCCCCAACATGCTCGATGTGACTATGATAAGTATGAGGATTGCCCACCGACTCCTCGCCAGGCCCCCAGCTGAGGATGATATCACTCGTCGTGTCTGCGTTGATGCCCCGACATTTGACGGCCAGCTGGATCCTAAAGCTTTCAGTGATGAGCCTTGAGTGGTCTCTGGAGCGGAGATACCACCCCATCACCAGATGGGCTGAAATGAAGCAGAGGTTGAAAGAGACGTACATGCCTACATCATATTAGAATCAATTACTTAATTAATTTTATGCTCTGTGACGGGACACCTCTGTAGCAGAGTGCATGGCACGATTCAATAAACTTGATGTGAGGAGAAACCTCCATGAGGAGGCCATTGCCACTGCCTCAGATTTTAGGTTGGGTTTGAGGGCGAACATCTGTCACGAGCTGATTCCATACATGTTAGAGATGGTTGAGCAAGTTTATTAGATGGTTATGGAGTACGAGCAATACTTTCGCTCATCTGCACCCAGGCAGGTTCCATCTTGATCAAATGGTTCGAATTTTAGGGAGTTCACTCCCCCAACTTTGGCTGCTCTCACCCCTTCTTGCGCCCACATCAACACGAAGAGAAAGGAATTTATGCCTTCAGATGCCAAACCTGGCGAGATTCAATGTTTTAGGTGTTTAGGTAGAGGTCATGTGGCCACCCAATGTCCACGCAAAATCTATTCATTGAGGAGGAGGTTAATGCGAGCGTATATGTTAATGAGACCCCCGAGGAAGATGTTGTGGCGATTGTGGAGGAAGGATGGGAGAGTGACACTGAGAGAGCATTAAAGATGAGAGTTATTTGACGTCTTTTCCATATTCCTCCTACCGTCCCCGAGTTGCATGTCACTTTTTTTTTGTAATGAAAGACAGGGCTGAAGTTATCCAATTATTTACCCAATTTCATCGTATGATTGTACTCAATTCAACAAATCTATAAAACATGTTTGTTTCGACAATGGGAAAGAATATGTAAATCAATTTTTTTGAAGTTCACATTGAAAGGACATCCTCCATGAATTCACTTGTTTTGATACCGAACAAAATGACATCTTTGAATGAAAAAATCGTCATCTCCTTGAAGTTACTCAAATTCTGCTCTTTCAGATGTCTTCCCTAAACTTTACTGAGGTGAAGCCCTTCTTATTATCATTTGCCTCATCAGTCATCTAACATCACGAATTCTTGATGGGTCCAGTCCTATTGTACTCTTAACATCATTCTTTCTTTCTATCCATATTATGTAATGTTTGCAAGCCCGTTTGTTTGGTTGTGTTGCTTACGTCCACACCCATCATCAACATCATAACAAACATAAGCCTATTTAAATGCATTTTCCCAGGCTATGCATTTGATAAAAAAAAGGTTACAAATGTTATCACCCTTTGAGTCATGGTCTGTTAACCTCCATGGATGTCACCTTTCGTTAACACGCTACCTTCTTTCCTTCGTCTCCACTTCAAGGGCATAATATATTAGAAGTTTACATGAGTCATGTTGTTCCTATTGGGCATCCTGTGGTTGTTTACTACAAAAGGATACAACCCAAGCATATCTACCTGCATCTCCAGCCATCTCAACCTCCAACAAATACAGAGCAGACAGATGATCTCTCCATTACTCATCGTCTTAATTCTGACTTTGTTTTTAACTCTAATCATGATGACCTTCCTATTACCTTGAGGAAAGAAAAACGCACAACCACCGGATATCCTATTTCTTTGTTCATCTCTATAAAGAATCTTCCTATGAAGCATAAATGTTTTATCTCCTCTCTTGACTCCATTGCTATCCCAACCTCCGACATGAAACACTAAAAAATAAGAACTGGGCTTAAGCCATGTGCAAGGAGATGAGAGCCCTTAACAAGAATGATACTTGGGAGATTGTTCCAAAGCCAACAGATAATGATCTTTTTGGTGTAGGTGGATTTACTCCTTAAAATATATATCAGATAGCACTCTGGATGGATACATGACTAGGTTTGTTGCAAAAACGTATACTCAGATATATGGTATTGATTATCAAGAAACATTGCTCCTGTATTTAAACTGAATATAGTGAGAGCTCTTCTTTCTTTTGTTGCTCAATTCATCTGGGAACTATATCAATTTGGTATTAAAAATGTTTTTCTTCATGAAAACCTTGAGGAAGAGGTCTATATTGATTTTCCTCTTGGATTCAACTTTGGCAACAATGAAAATCATGTGTGCAGGTTGAAGAAAGTTCTATATGGGCTTAACCATGTGCGGGTTGAAGAAAGTGTTGAAAGGGGGGCCCGACCCATCTTGGGTAATCCGGGATGACAGCCCACAGCCCGACTGCAGTCGGTGCACTACAACCAAATCTCCCGGGGCTCATTGTTTGGGGAAATTCCGGGAAGATTGTTAAAGCCAGAGCTCGATCCCTGGACCTCCTTTATCAGGTATCTACTGCGAGTCCTGATACCCAACAGAGCTGCAGCTCAGTTGGGTATCAGGACTCGCAATAGATACCTGATAAAGGAGGTCCAGGGATCGAGCCCTGGCCTCAACAAAAATGTACTTTTGTTGAAGGGGGGCCCGACCAATCTTGGGTAACCCGGAATGACAGCCCGCAACCCGACTGCAGTCGGTGCACTCCAACAAAATCTCCCGGGGCCCACTGCTTGGGGAAATTCCGGGAAGGTTGTTGAGGCCAGGGATCGATCCATGGACCTCCTTTATCAGGTATCTACTGCGAGTCCTGATACCCAACTGAGCTGTAACTTAGGTAGCCGTGATTCCGGTTCTGTTGTATCCCCCGTCGTCATCCTCATCGCCGGTCATCCTCTTGCAACCTTCGGGCTAGACCCATAACATTGTCTTTGTTTTAGTTTTATTTTTTCCTCATGTTGGAGCCAAAATATGTCCCCAACTCTCCGCGTGCTATCCCTGAGCAGGGTGGTCAGCAGAGGTAGATGTGGTTTGAAAGTGATTGGGTACTATCCCCCTTCGGATGGTAGAATACTAAAAAGGAAGTGTCGCTGGCAACGACGAACACCGGATTGGACCTGCCGCAGCGAATGCCTCTATTGCGACGAACCTCTCTTTATTATCTTGAGAAAAATTACAAGGCAGGGTGCGGCCACCCGGGGGATATGCGCGCGTAAATGACTTAGAAGAAATGGATGGAGTTTAGTGTTCACACCTATAACGTGGCAGGTTCTGGGCTAAGACCGCATGTCCCCTCCAAGCATCCCTGGTCCCCTTTTTATACTAGGGGGTAGGCTGCGTTGACGGTTCACGAACCGACAGACATTTAATGTCTTATTAACAGTGACATTAAATGCGCAACTGCTCAAGATACACGAGGAGTCGGGCGGCAGAGACTAAAGGTGAGACCGCAGGAAACCACGCGACGCTGCTTGGGCTGGATCAAAAAAGAAAGAGTCTGTGCGGACTTGGCTGAGGTGGCCGTGTGTACTCTAGACCAGAGCCCCTGAATTGTGCTTTGAGAAACCGCTTGAAAGTCACCAGCCGACTGTCCTTGCCGGTCATTGCCGCTCTCCCAGGGAGTGTCCGCGATCACTCCAGAATATCCTCCCGAGAGGCCGACGGATTCTGGGAACAACTGCCCGACATGGATTATCTGCCTCCTCAGGATGCTCTCCTTCGTCATCGTAGGATTTGGGTTAACATAATCCCCTCAATTTTTCGGCATCCCGCACGGGCTCTGAAAAAGTTGTTGGTAACCGCAAAGATTGAGACTTGTACTTAATGCCTTGGGGAGTCTATAAATAGTGCAGGCTGACTCACCTCTTCTTCATCCTTTTTCCTGTAATTTTGGACCCTGTCGAGAATGGTTGGCATGAACCAGGATGTTCTGGAAAAGCTGATGTCAAGCGCTGGCGAACTAGCCAGAACTCTTGCGTCGCGTCCCATTGCCGAGAGCCCGTTAGCCGTAAAAGGTTCGTTGGAACATTTGAGGAAGGCGGTGTTCAAGCGAGCCCGCCCTGTTAGGAGGTGGGTGATCGCCCCGAGTCCCACCCTGAAGACAACTGTTCCCGAAGGAAATCCTTCGCGCGACTTTTGACCTAGTGAGGGGGCCCATTATTCATAATGATGCGGCAGAAGAAGTGTTGACAAAGGCGTCGTCCTCCCTATAGATATCCGCAGATGCGACCTCTTCTAAGGAGGTGTCGGCTGTCGGTGATTCAGTGGAAACCCTGGAGTTCGATGCTTTTGAGGGCATCATTTCTCGCAGGGTCTTCGAGGAGTCTGGGGAGAACCTAAGGGACGTCGCGGCGAAAGCCCGGTCCTGGATGGCGTAGCTGGAAGAAGAAGCTGCGAGGGTACCTGTGCAGGTCAAAAATTTACCAAAGTGCTTACCTGGGGGCGAGTCGTCGCCAATAAGGTAAAGTTTGTTGACGCCCTCGGGCTCAACGAAGCGTCCGGGGGTCGATCATCATCTCCCCTGTGGTGGGAGCAAACCTCGACGAGCAGCCGCAATCTCATGTACAAATACGGGTCGTCCGCGGACGTGGTGAATTAGTGCAACAGGTCTACTTGAGGCGTGTAGATCCTGAGATGGCCAAGCGCTCTCCCTTCGTTCCCGCGCGATCATTGATCCTGCCACGGATTGACTTCCAAGCCTTCGGCTCCCCCAAGGGTTTTGGACGCGTGATGAGACCGTCAGCGCTTGCTAACATCCTGACCAATATCTTTGGTGAAGAGGACGCGAGAATCAAAGGACCGTAGCCCCCAACAAAAGGTATATTCCTGCAAAACACTCTGATATTATCTGAAAAGAGACTAATTTTCCTCTTACCTGTAGAGCCTCCTCGCGAGGAAGAGGTATTGTGCACTATGCGGGACATCCTGGCGCAGATCCAAAGACGCATCGCTGAGTTGGTGATGGAGTTCGCCCAATTGAAGGCGGAGCTTGGTCGTTCTGGCGGATAACTGGAGTCGTGCGACCTTTCTTACCTTCTCGCAAAATGTAATTGCATTAGTAATAATAATTTTTAAAATATACTTGGTTTTCCTCGTCTGTTTCGTTATTGTCATTGCCCGCGTCGGAAGGTACCTGGTCGTGCGATTGGGCGCTTGCCAGGATATTGAGCGCGAGACCACTTACGAGAGGGCGCCTCTTGGCGCCGTTTCCATTTTCTGTTGAGGCTATAAATAGAGGACCCCACCACTTTTTATTTATTCTAGAAACGCTAGTACCCTCCGAAGAAATGGTGCGAACTCTTCCGCCGCCCAAATCTCGGTGCATAGCCGCCTTTCTTAGCGACATACCGCCGCGCCCGATTGTAGATCGTGTGGACGTGGCGCCCTTCCTATCCAAACATCCGCTGGGAGGGACTCTATCCCCGCGCTCACCGAATTGAGAGGAAAGAGTAAATTTAGTATATAAGGGCAAACTAACGATTCCCCTTGACCACTTGGGGGCAGGCTGGACCCTTCCCATCTTCCTAGAGGTCGCAGAGATCCTGAGCTTCTTTGGGATTCTGCCCGCCCAACTGTCGCCTAATTCTGTGACGACTATCATGCCCTTTGTGACATACCTGAGGTTGGAGAGGATAACCTTCTCCTTGGAGGTATTCCGCTTCCTGTTCCATACGCAGACCGTGAAGTGCGGACGTTTGCAATTTAGATCTAACAGGATGCCCTTTGTCACATACCACGACCGGGCGTTGGCACATCTTCCGCCCCGCCTCCAGACAGCGTCTATACCTTGAATCTATTGTACCGCCGATCATCAGGGGATTGGACTCTGTGAAGATACCCACCAAGCTGCCCTCCTGGAAAGACACCATGCGGGTTCATCACCACACATTAACAGTCGCCAAGGCATTCTGCAGCCCAGTCGATCTCAGGGAGATAGGGGTGACTCTTGCGATGGATTTGTCCGCCAGAGCCGCCGCGGCGAACTTGCGGGCTCTCTCCTACCATAGCGCGGCTTGGAGTCTCCTTGATGATGTATTGGCCACAAACACCCGCCTGCAAGAAAAATTGAAGGTAAGATCGGAGCATATTCACCACCTTTTCTCTCTTACCTATGCAGAGAAGTAAATCTTTTGTGATCTCGTCTTTGCAGGAAAAGAGAGCGGCGGAAGAGGCAGAGCTCCACCGGGAGCAGGCTCGAGCTGCCAAGCGTAGGGCTGAAACGACGATTCGCCTCTTGAAGGAGACCGACACGTTGGAGCCCATGTTTGCAGATGTCGACTACCAGTCTCTTTTCGCGAACCATCCGGAGGTGGCACCTCAGAGCTCAGAGGAGGGCTCGTTATAGAACTGACCGTGCCAATTGTTCCAGAATTTTCTTTTTGCAGATTCTTCTGTTTCTGTTTTGGTCATAGATAAACTCATTTAATGGTGTAAAGGACTTATTTGGTTTAGGCTATTATTTTGATTCCATTGTTCCAGAATTTTCTTTTTGCAGATTCTTCTGTTTCTGTTTTGGTCATAGATAAACTCATTTAATGGTGTAAAGGACTTATTTGGTTTAGGCTATTATTTTGATTCCATTCGCAGTATGTTATGCTTATGAATGTAGGCGACCTTAGTCTGAGAGCTCGCACATTCGAATTAGAGAAACTCAGACTGCCCCAAGCGTGTCTCCGATCATTTAGATAGAAAAAATTCCAGGTGACCTCGTGCTGAGTATCCTCCTATTCAGATAGGAAGAATTCTAGGCGACCTCGTGCCGAGTGTCCACCTATTTAGATACGAAGACTCCAGGCGACCTCGTGTCGAGTATCCGCCTATTTAAATATGAAGAATTTCAAGCAACCTTGTGTCGAGTGTCCGCCTAAACCGCTGCTCTGACCGGTTATTTATAACGTCGCGAATTGTCGAGCAGATAGATCTTAGTGAAGTGTTGCGAATCATCGAGCGAGCACCTGCCAGACAGATCTCGACAAAGTGATACAGCTCGTTGGTCGGACACATGCCTCGAGAAATGAAAGGGACTGCTTATACTCCTTTGGAGGAGTTGTTCGCTACTCCATGTGGTCCGCTTGCCAGAGGTTAAGGATTCCAACCGGTCCCAAGGCATCTGCAGGGCTCTCTTCCGCGCGCAACGCTGAAGAACGTGGTGGGGAATATAAGCGCATGTTGCTCGGAGCTCGTTCTCGGAAAGAATGCAATAATACTGACAAGTCCTCGATCAATGCGCGACTGGTACACACATCCGGACCTGTCACATGCCGCTAGAGAGTATCCCACGAGGGCAGTCATCGTTGTCTTATGGTGGGGGAAGTGACTCACACCGGTAGGAGGGTAGGAGGGCCCAGGTTCTACGACGTTCGGGGAGTGTTGCTCGCATGACCTGCAACTTTTCTAAAAAAGATGTTAGATTTTTTGCTAAGAAAAAACATACAAGACCCTTATATTAATGATGAATTTATGGAAAGTTAGGGAGTAGGCAGAGAGCACAAAACCATAGATGTCGGGATATTTGCACTTGTTAGATGAGCGAGCTGCTCTGGCCGTCGTTCTTCACGGGAAGTGGTATGTACTCCTCCACTGTGCTTGCCAACCAAGCTCCTTCGACTGGAATCACGACATACTCGTCCACTAGATCCGCAGTTTGTGTACTTTTTAGAGGGAGTGAGAAGTATTCTTCTACCGTTCCTGAAGGCTGCATCTCTCCTACGCGGGGCGGTACATACAATTCCGTTCTCCCCCCCAAGCGGGAACTTCAAAACTTGGTGGTAGGTTGAGGCAATGGCCTGAAAGTCATCCAGGAGGGGTCTTCCGAAGATTGCATTATAGCTGCTAGGGGCATCGATAATCAGGAAGGACTCATTTCTGGCTATCCCGCATAGGATGACTATTAGATTCGGGGCCCGGTACTCCTGGAGGATAAAATTATTCTTTTGCGGGGACACCGAGGGACGATTGGAAGAGTCGTGTTGACGCTTCCCTCCTAGGTCTAAGAGGCTCGCAACGAAATCTTTGTTGTTGTATTCACCTTCAATAAATTGGTCTGCCCTTTCTATGAGCTCCGCATAAGTTCTGGGCTTCTTTTCCCTAATCATGAATTAAAACAACTCGGGCCGAATCCTGTTGGTAAATGCGACTCGATAGACTTGGGGGTCTACATCCGGTACTTCCATGATCATGCTCTGGAACCGATCTACGTACTGCCCCATCGTCTTTTTCGGCTTCTGCTGTATTTGAAAGAGTGCGTCGACGTCCGCCCTACGTTGCTTTGAGGTGGCAAACTTTTGCAGGAAATCCACCCTCAGTTCTCGGAATGAGGTAATTGAACTGTGGGGAAGGCTATGGAACCACTCCCTCGCCTTTCCGTCAAAGGTTGTGGAGAGGAGCTTGCAGCACAGACCTTCAGAAAGGGGTTGCAGGGATACAGTGACATCGAAATCTTGCACGTGAGTGGACGGATCCTCCTTTCCCATGAAGCTGGGAAGATGGGGCTCTCAGAAGCCATTAGGAGCGGTCTCCCTGGCGATCCTCGGGGCAAACTGAGAGAAAACCTCCAACGCCTCAACCTGTGTTTGATCCTCGAAATCCAGGACCCTCCTAGGTCGGGCGGCCTCTTGAAAGATCCGACGGCGGCTATGGGTGTTGTCCTCTTGTAGATGGACTGGGGGCAGATTCGCAGGAGTCGCAGGCTCTCTCGGGTGCTCTGCGGCCATCCTCCCTGGTAGTTGGTTACCAATTCATTGACTAAAGCGAACAATCAGTCGAATTCGGCGCGGCTGACATGCTGCTCGCGGTCTGAGGTCTGTCCGCCTGCCATGAGAATGGTCTCGTCAGCTAGTGGGATCTGAATGTTGTGGATGGAACACTACTGCTATAGGCAGCAAGAGCGATTTCTCCAACCACTTGGGTCACGCTCACCGCACCAAATTCTGTTGGAGCCAAAATATGTCCCCAACTCTCCACGCTCTATCCCTGAGCAGGGTGGTCGGTAGAGATAAATTTGGTTCGCAAGTGATTGGATACTAGCCCCCTGCAGATGGTAGTGTCGCTGGCAGCGACGAACACCAGATTGGACCCGCTGCGGCGAATTCCTTTTCTTGTGACGAGCCTCTCTTTATTATCTTGAGAAAAATTACAAGGCAAGGTGCATCCACCCGGGGGGGGGGGGGTATGCGCACGTACAATGACTAAGAAGAAATGGATAGAACTTAATGTTCACACCTACAATGTGGCAGGTTCTGGGCTAGTCCCTGTGTTCCCTCCAAGCACCCATGGTCCCCATTTTATACTAGGAGGTAGGCTACGTGGACGGTTCACGAACCGACGGGCATTTAATGGCTTATTAACAGTGACACTAAATGTGCAGCCTCCCGAGGTACACGAAGAGTCGGGCGATGGAGACTAAAGAAGAGACCGCAGGAAACCGCGCGACACTGCTTAGGCTGGATCAAAAAAGAAAGAGTCCGCCCGGACTTAGCTGATGTGGCCGCGCGTACTCTAGACCAGAGCCCCCGAATTGTGCTCTGAGAAACTGCCTGAAAGTCGCCTGCAGACTGTCCTTGCCAGACATTGCCGCACTCCCAGGGGGTGTCCGCGATCACTCCAGAATGTCCACCCGAGAGACCGACAGATTCTAGGAACAACTGTCTGACATGGATTATCTGCCTCCTCTGGATGTTCTCCTTCGTCATCGCAGGATTTGTGTTAACATCTTACATGCTATTCGTGGTTGGCCTCTCTATCTTCTTGACATCGAGATTGTTTTTCTTCGTATTGCTTTATAATTTTACATGCAACCATCCCCTGGTTTTGGTACTTAGAGGGTGTTTGGATTGATCTCCAGAAAGTAGTCTCTATATGATCTGAAGCAGTCATTATGGGCCTGATTCAATGATCAAGCCCCACTATTCTACAATTTGGTATGGTGATTGGTGGATCCAATCACTCTTTGTTTTATCACATATCTTAGTGGGGACGCAAGTAATGTTGATTGTATATGTTGTTGGCATCATTATTATTGGTGTTGATTAGAGTAATATCAAACTATTTCTACGCCAATGTTTTGAATGGAACATCCATGTCAACATTTTAAACGGAAATCTAAAAAAATAAAGATTAGTATTTTCTAAGAATTGAAGTAGATAAAATAAAAGAGGTATAAATCTTTCAGTGGACGTTCTGAATACCTCGGATGATGCCGAAGCATACAACATACTCATGGGTCCAACAGTTATTTTATGGGTATTTCTTGAAAATTATCAAGAAAAACGACACACCTCTGAATACTCCACAATCCTAATCGAAGCCTCCTCTGGGATATAAATGTGAAGGGCTGAACCAGATGGAGGGCTGAACCGAATAGAGGCAGAACCGAAAAATAATACCATAATCGACCCCCCCCCCCAAGCTAGATCATGGATGTTGATCATAATTATTACAGATGAACTCCAATCTTTTTCCAGTGACAGATTTTGTAAGTATGTTTGCCAATTGATCACTTAAGCGAGCGTATCCGAATTCAATAACCTGCTCGAGATTTGCATTCCTGATAAAATGACAGCCCACTTCAATGTGTTTACTTCTCTCATGGAACACAAGATTATTCTGGATGTGCAACGCAGATTGATTATCACACAACAACTTGGAGGGGCTCACAACATGATAATTAATTTCTTTTAAAAATTGATGAAGCCACATAATTTTAGTAGTAGTGCTTGTCATTGAGCGGTATTCGGCTTCACAACTTGACCTGACCACCACATCTTGTTTCTTCTCCAAGAAATTAGATTACCTCCCATAAGTATAGCATAACCAGAAGTATAGACCTTCTATCAAACGAAAAACCTGCCCAATCAGCATCACAAAGGGCTTCTATACGCGAGTGTCTATTACTCTGGTACAAAACCCCATTTCCTGGATCCTTCTTCAGATATTTAACAATTCTTAATGCAGCTTCCCAATGAGGGATCCTAGGATCTTTCATAAACTGACTAACCACACTAACATGGACAACAACATCAGGACGAGTCATGGTTAAGTAATTTAATTTTCCAACAAGCCTCTGATACTTCTCAGGTTCAGGAAAGGGAGTACCTTCTTGGGGCATAAGCTTCTCACCGAGAAGCATAGGAGATTCACAATTGTTTGCCTTTGACATTCCAGTGTCCTGCAATAAATCGAGAGTATATTTCCTTTGCGACAAAAAATGTCATTCTCATGCTCAGGAATTTCAATGTCAAGGAAGTACCCCAGTGATCCATGATTTTTGGTTTGAAATTGCTCGTGGAGGAACACTTTCAACTTAGAAATGCCAACCGTATTATTACCTGTAATCACGATATCATTAACATACACAACCATATATATGCAACCGTCGGTAGTAGTCTGGTAAAAAACGGATTTATCTTTGATGCTCCGTTTCATGCCAAACCCTCGAACCACAACTATAATAAATCCGTCAAACCGAACATGTGGAGATTGTTTAAGACCATATAAGAAGCGACGTAATCTATAAATCTTATGAGTCTCCCCTTGAGCAATAAACCCTGATGATTGCTCCATGTAGACCTCATTTAAATTCCCATTTAGAAATGCATTTTTCACATCAAGTTGATGCAACTTCCATTTATTCAAAACAACTATAGAGATAAATAAACGAACGTAAGTCATTTTAGCTGATGGGGTAAACGTCTCAAAATAATAAATCCCATATTGTTGGGCAACAAGGAGAGCATTTAAGCGAGCAAGAGACCCATATGGGTTGATCTTGGTGTTAATATCCACTTACACCCAATAGTTAGTGTTAGAAAAGCCCATGTAAGAGCCCATATTTGGGCCCATTTTTGTTCTTTTTCTGTTCTTAGTCCCACATCTTGTATAAGATTTCTTCTCACATTCTCCCCCTATATATTTGTATTCTCTCATTGTATTTAGTTATACAAGTAATACATACAAATTTTGAGCTCTTTCTACATGGTATCAGAGGCAGGTTCCGGTATTGGCGGTTTCCTTCTTTTTTAACCGCCCACAGACCGCGTCCCTCTCCTGTTCTGCGGACTCTCCTCTACCCGCTTTCTATCCGTGGGTAGTCCTTTGATTCTTCTCGTCGGTCTCCCTGCGGTCTTCTCTGTTCTAACCGCGCTAGTTCTCCTGCTCTCTCCCGACCTCCTCCCTCCCTCTTGCTCTCATTTTATAGCTCTCCACCCTCTGCCAGGTGGGCCCCGCTTTCTCTCGCTAGTCGCTCGGTCTTCCCGCGCTAGCCGCTGCCCGGTCTTGCCGCTCGAGTTCTCCTACTAGCGGCCTATTCTTCTCGCGGCTTCTCCCAACCGCTGCCTTCTCTCTGCCGCTCGAGTTCTCCTCTCGCGGCCTCTCCTTCCCGCGCGGTCTCTCCTTCACCACTGTGACCTCTTGCTATTTTTGTTCGAGCCGACCTCTCTTCTCGCTCCGTCTCTGACCGTGCAGTTTGTTTAGCACTCAGGTCGCGGCCTCCCGTTCTCTCTCTTGCTCACTGCTGCTCTTGTTGCTTTGACTACCCGCTGCGGCCTCTCGTGTAATCGCGCGGGCTGGTCGTGCAAGAGTGCTCTCTCGCGGCGACCCCTTCAACCCGCGACGATCTCGTCAACCCGCGGCGATCTCTTCAACCCGCGGCGACCTCCTCAACCCGCAGCGCCCTTTCCTGCTCGCTGCGCCCTCTTCAAACCGCGGCGACCTCTGCTCGCTGCACCCTTTCCTGCTTGTTGCGGCTTCTCCGATCTCTATTAGTTCCTCCGTTGACTTCACCAGCCAGACAGCTAACCCCACTGCAGACCGCCCGACTCCTCCTGACCTCCGCGATGATCTGCGGATCACCACCATTTCCCTGTCTGGAAAGAAGAATTTCATCCCATGGGTGCACTCGGTTCGCCTAGTTCTTCAGGCCAAGGGCCTTGTGCTTCATCTCACTCAGGGACCTCCTTCTCCTCCTACCGACGACTGGCTGCGAAACGACGGTCGCGTTTAGACGTGGCTCCTCAATTCCCTGGAGGGTGAGCCCTACCAGATGGTCATGTATCATGAGACGACCAAAGATATGTGGGACGAGCTCCAGTCCTTATACTCGGGCAAGGACAGCCTCCAACACCTCTATGACATTATTACCGATCTTCAAGCTCTCGACGCTGGCGAGACTGCGAACATGACCTCGTTTGTTGCTCCTGCTAAGACTCTTGCGGTGGCCTGGATCTAGCATCAACCATCTACCATTGATCTTGCTGCTCAGCAAGCTCAAAAGGAGGCCGTCTGCATTACTATAATGATGGCTCGTGTCCCGCCACACCTTCAGAGTATCCGGGCTCAGGTTCTGACTTCGGCCACTACTCCTTCCTTATCTGATGTTTGTTTTATGCTCCTTCTAGTTTCACCGCCCCCAGATACTCCTGCACCCTCCTCTCCAGCCCTTCTCCAGCAGACCCACCCCCTTACTTCCCGCACCGTCTTCTGCTCGTGGTGGACGTTCCAGCTCCCGCGGAAGGCGGCGTGGTGGTCGTGGCTGCCCATAGTGTTCCTACTGCGTCCGGGACGGCCACTCTGTGGCAGTTTGTTACAAGAAACATGGCTACCCTCCTCGTCCGACTGCTGCTGTTGTAGCTGACGACTCTTCTGCCACAAATGCCGACCTTGAGGTCGTTCACCTCCAGCTACAACAACTCCATGGGCTGCTCAGCGCTCCATCTGCTTCTGTTGCCTCCACCTCAACTGCAGGTATTGCTTGTTTTTCCTCCAGTCCGCGCTGGATCTTGGACTCGGGTGCCACTCATCACATTCACCTCTTTTGCTTTTTTGATACATGATCGACAGATGCGGATTACCATTGGTAGGGGTCGACTGCAAAACGGGCTCTTCCTTCTCGATGCCTCTCCTACCGTCCTCTCCTCTGTCTCCTCCATTGATTGGCATCACCGTCTTGGGCATGCCCCTCTGCCAGTCATCCAGAAGGAGCTTCCTGATGTATCTCTTCCTCCCTTTCAGTGTGATTCTTGTATTTTCGGCAAGCAGCCACGTTCTTTCTTTCCCGCACATTGTACTCGAAGCTCGGCTCCTTTTGATTTACTGCACTTCGATGTTTGGGGTCCTTTCAAAATTACTAGTATTTCTGGTTATCGCTACTTTATCACCTTTATTGATGATTATTCTCGCACGACGTGGCTTTACTTACTTCGTGATCGCTCCGAGCTTTCTCACGTGTTTCAGGCTTTTGTGCTAGAGACTCGTACACAATTCTGCACTACCATAAAAACGTTGCGCACCGATAATGCTCGCCAGTATGATAGCCACGGATTTGCAAATCTGTGCGCGAAGTTCCGTGTTATTTATCAGACATCCTGTGCCTAAACCCCCCAGCAAAACGGCGTTGCCGAACGGAAGAATCGACACCTGCTCGACATTGCCCGCTCCCTCATGATTCACATGCATGTTCCCAAAGTCTACTGGAACTTTGCGGTCTCCACTACTTGTTTCCTCATCAACCGTCTCCCTTCCTCTGTTCTCCACCATGCCACCCCGTTCAACCTACTATTTCCCTCTGCTCCGACCTTCCCTCTCACATCCAGAGTCTTTGGTTGCACCTGCTTCGTCCACCTTCTGGGTCCGTCCACGGACAAGTTGGATCCCCGTGCGGCTAAACACAGTTTCATCGGCTATTCCTGTACTCAAAAGGGCTATATGTGTTATTCTCTGGTTACCCGGAAGTTCTCCGTGTCCGCTGATGTTACCTTCCGGGAGGATCAACCTTTCTTCTCTACTCCTCTACCACCGACCCCTCTACCGCCATCCCTCCTACGACCTGTTATCCCCATTACTGCGTCTCTTCCACAGGTTCTTCTTGACCCAGCTCCTGCTCCTTCCAAGCCGCCTGTTATCTGTGTCTACAATCGCCGCCCTCCTCGTTCTGTTGCCCCTACACAGTCGGCCTCGACCTCGGCTTCTCCGTGCCCTGCTGATCCGGTGCCCGCCTCTACAACTCATTTGATGGCTAACTTTGTCTCTCTGCATCGCCTCTCTCCTCACCTTTGGACATTTGCTACTTCACTGTCCTCGGTCTCTGTTCCTAACTCTGTGCAAGAGGCTCTCCAACATCCTGGCTGGCGCGCCGCCATGGACGAGGAAATGGCTGCTCTCTGGGCAAACCAGACTTAGACCCCGATACCCCTTCCTCCTGGTCAGAAACCGGTTGAGTGCAAATGAGTCTTTGTCATCAAGCATGCTCCCGATGAGACCATTGACAGACTCAAAGCTCGTCTGGTGGCTCGCGGCTTCACCCAACAACAAGATCTCGACTATGACGAAACCTTTTCTCCCGTGGCCAAGCTCAACGCGGTTCGTGTCCTCATCTCCGTGGTTGTGCATCGCCAGTGACCCTTACTTCAACTGGATATCAAGAATGCATTTCTGAATGACGGTCTCCAGGAAACGGTTTACATGCAGCAACCTCTCGGGTTTGAGACAACGGGAGAGTCTCGGGGTTGTCGTCTTTTGAAATCATTCTATGGTCTCAAACAATCCCTCGGGCATGGTTTGACAAGTTTAGTAAGGCCCTACGGGAAATTGGCTTTACTCGGAGCTCGGCAGATTTCTCGTTATTCACTCGCCACCAGACAACGAGAACGGTTCTCCTATTAGTTTACGTTGACGACATCATCATTACTGGAGACAACTCAAAAAGAATACAGGCGGTCAAATAACATCTGAGCTCCGTATTTCAAACAAAAGATCTGGGGCACCTTTGGTACTTCTTGGGTATGGAGGTTACCAGACGACCAGATGGCCTTGTCCTCTCTCAGCGAAAGTCCTGCCTCGATCTCCTTCATGATGCAGGCTAATCTGGATGTAAGCTTGTGAACACCCCAATGGATGTAAATCACAGGCTATGTGCTCAGTCCTCGGATTCTGATCTTTTGCTTCAAAATCCGGAATACCATCGTCGTCTTGTTGGGAAATTGATCTACCTAACGGTAAAAAGACCAAATATATCCTTTGTTGTTGGTATCGTCAGTCGGTATATGCATTCTCCTCGAAGCTCTCATCTTCAGACCGTTGAATGAATTCTCCGATACCTTAAAACTGCTCCTGACCAAGGACTAGTATACAAAACCTCATCAACCCCAACATTGGTGGCATATTCTGATGCTGATTATGCGGGTTTCCTCGATGATCGACGATCAACCAGTATTTTTTGCACATATTTTGGAGGGCATCTGATTATCTGGCGGAGCAAAAAACAAGCGGTTGTTGCTCGATCCTCAGCTGAAGCAGAATATCGGGCAATGACATCTGTGGTTTCGGGAACTCACGTGGCTCGAGAGTCTTTTTGCTGATCTTGGGGTAAAGCTTTCTTCACTGGATCTCCGCCTTTGTTACAGTCAAGCTGCCATACATATAGCCAAGAACCCGATCTTTCACGAAGAACGAAGCATATTGAAGTGGATTGTCATTTCATCTGGGAGAAAGTTCACATGAAGAAGATTGAACTGAAGCATGTTCCGGGTACTGAACAAGTTGCGGATGTCCTCACGAAGGCTCTACCTAGTACCCTCTTCTATCAGTGCCTATCCAAGCTTGGCGCATACGACTTGTACGCTCCAACTTGCGGGAGAGTGTTAGAAAAGCCCATGTAAGGGCCCGTATTTGGGCCCATTTTTGTTCTTCTCTTCTTAGTCCCACATCTTGTATAGGATTTCTTCTCACCTTCTCCCTCCTATATATTTGTATTCTCTCATTGTATTTAGTTACACAAGCAATACATACAAGTTTTGAGCCCTTTCTACAGTTAGCTTATTCTTGGATAAGGAAACTAGCTCCAAAGTACCATTTTGAACAAGAGCTCCCATCTCCTCAATCATAGCAGCACACCAACCAGGATGAGCCAAGGCATCCATGACGGACTTCGGAACTTGCGTGGTATTCAACGTGACCATCAATGTGTAGTTTGAACAGATAAGCCTTTATATGAGTCGGTATAAACTGGCCTATTTCGGCAATTCTGAACATCTTTTTGAAGAGCAATAGATTCATCATCAACTAGACACTCGGTATCAGGAGATTCCCCAATATCACCCCCATGAGATGAAAAATCCAATTGGGTATCCACTTGAGGATCCAATGAGTCATTGGAAGATGTATTGGTAGGTGATTGAGTGGGAGAAGCCGCCTCTTGAGAAGCTATACATGGGAGGTGAGTAGGAGGCCACACTTTTGGCACCTGAGTTTCAAGTGTATGCTGCCGAGTAACCTCATTAAGGACATAAGGTGCAGACTCTTGAAAGGTGACGTCAGGAGACAACATAATGACCGAGATCAGGAGGGAAACAACGACACCCCTTCTGATGTCGGGCATATCCAACAAAGATACACCGAAGAGTAGAAGATCAAGTAGACACTTTAGGTTGCGTATCACGAACAAAATAGACACACCCAAAGATTTTGAGCACCATAAGAAATAGATAATGAGTAGGCAACAATTCATGGAAGGGAGTTCTTCCATTAAGAATTGTAGATGGTAGACGATTGATAAGATAACAAGCAGCTAATGCCGCATTTGCCTAAAAAATTTTAGGAACATGATGTCTAAATAAAAGAGCACGATCAACCTCAAGGAGATGCCTGTTTTTACGCTCAGCCTCCTCGTTTTGTTGGGATGTGTCATGAGAAGAGGTTTGATGAACAATTCCTTTTTAGGAAAGGAAATTCCTAAAGTGGCCAGAAAGATATTCACGATCATTATCACTACGTAATGTGACATTCGGCATATTCTGGTACGTAATTTATGCGTGAACGTATTAAGTATCCCCTATGATGATAAAGTAAATAAAATCAGTGTTGAGTTAGCATCGCCTTAAATATACATTATATTGAAGTTGGTGGCGCTTGGCTACCTCGGTGGCATAATTCTTTTTTAAGCTTTATGTGGGTGTGTGGTATGAGACATAAAACTATAGATTTTATATAAAATAAATTGGAGAACATGACTTACTTTGGTTTAGTACTGTGGAGTATAACCTGATAAAGCCCGGTTGAGGCGGTGGAGTTGGTGAAGCGGTGGCAGACATATTTAAGAAGTATATTAAGACCTTTTCTCATTGTTCGGATGCTCTCTGTCATGCTCTCTCTCGTTCTTCCTCATACCCCATCTAGGGCTTTTGGAACGGGGTCGTTCATCTCTCTTCTCGTCTCCCTCTCTTCACTCTGAAACTATACGAGATCGTTTAATTGTTGTTGGAATCAGAAGTTGGCAAGGCTTTATGCGAACTGAGCTTGATCGGACAGGTGCTTTCGTGTTGATATTGTGCTCAGGTTTTTGTAATTTCACTGTAAGCTCCTATTTCCACTTATGTTTCTTTAAGGTTTTGTTTTATTGGCCACTTCCTGGCTCGTTCTTGCTTAGGTGATGGTCAGCAGTTACCTTTCTGTACAATTTTTCCCAGTTATCGATGGAAAGGTGTGTGTGTGTGGATGTGTTTTATTCGGTCTGCTATTGCTGTTGTTCCTACTAATTTCGGGTCATTTGCTTACCATCAGATGCTACTTCTTGTCTCCTTCTAGTTTATTTGGATATTTCTTTTGTTGTGCAATGGCATGGCTGGATGGGTTTTTAGACTTTAGGTATCAGAAAAGTAGTCCATGTTTGGTGAGCTCGGCTTAGCTTGGCCTGTTGTTGTAGGTTCTCACCAATACTAGGTTAGAAATTCTTGTTGGTCTACTACTACCACTCCTACTCTGGGTTGAGGCCACATGTACAGGCCTTGTTTCTGGAAATGTTCTGATTTCTGTATTATGCTACTGTTTGCCTTATCTAATTTGAGTTTCCTAAAGGAATTTCTTGTCCAACCTAGAGGTCAACGTCGTAGTTCTAATTTGGGGCAACCCCGATACACTTGACCCTAATGAATTGGTGTCAAAACAGTTATCGTGAAGGATGACATCCCAAGGTAGGCACGACGATGATTTGGGGCGTGACACTGGAAAGGAAACAAGGAAGGTGAGATTTATCTTTTTAATTTATGCTTATTTCAAGTATTTGAATTTATTTGCATTGTCCTTCAAAAATGGAAAGGAGATCTATATGATATGTGCTAGCATGAATATATTGTATATCACTGAAAAACCAAATAATTCTCGCTAAGATGTATGGCCTTGATATAAGGCAAACAGGCGAATGAAAATCTGAGGGGATCCACTAATATTTTAACATTGTTCTATTAACGTGTCGACACGAGGTTTTATCACGGGCGAATGAACGACATGCACATGAATGAATGATATGAATAGGTTGAATTGCCAAACCAGTCGAGCCGAAAGGCATAAACGCGGGTTGACCGTACTGGTTTTGGAACATGATGACCCTATGAGGTCGGCTCAAAACAGGAAACATGATGGAAAATGTATATGAATGAATATAGATTCACTCGCCCCTAATAGTACCTAATGATGAAACTCATGAAACTTAAGTGTATATGTTTTTACCTCTCTTTTATGATGCTCTCATTTTGTTTTTTCCTGATTCACATTTTCTTATACAGATATATCTCACTTGTTGCATGTATAGCAGGTTAAGAAGATATTGTCTCGCTTAGTCTTTAAGAAAGACTAATGGTTTCAAATGTTAACATTTTAGGTACAGGCCAATCGCAAACGGGACAGCGTTAAAGATAGGATTGGGGCATTTTATCTATATCTATATCGCTAGACAGATGCTTCGCTCTTTCTGTTGTAGGCTTAGCTTAACTAGTTTTATGCACTTATTTGATAAAGACTTTGTTAGAGGTTAAATATTGTAAGCTTATAAGATACTCATGTATATGCGTAGTTTGACTTTGATGTATGTACTTTTATTTGGACTTATATGTATGTATGTGCTCATTGTGAAAATGTTGAATAACGGAATACTGCATATGGTTTCATGGGAAAAAAACAAATAGATAGGATGCATTTGTTAATTGTGGCAGACTACAGGCCGTTACAATTTAGTGGTATCAGAGCCAGGTTTCCCCAAAGCCTGGCCACAATGAGTGTGTACATACGTCCAAGTCTAACATTTCTTTGACATCTTTCGTGAACATGTCAATTGATTATATTGTGGTTTACTTTGGTTAGGCTCCGTCATCATTGGTGCGAGAAACTATGTCAGCAGGGGGTGACACGACACACCAAGAACATCTGCAGCAGGAACCTTTATCAATAGAGCAATCTGTACGTCCACCGATTGAACAGCATGCCCAACCTCAATTGACAGACCTTGCTCGTATGTTAGCAGAAGCTATTAAGATGGTGCGAGATGTTCCTCCTGTTGTTTCTTCTACAGAGCCGACTGAATCAGTACAACAAAGACATCTTGATGTAGATTTGAAGCAATTTATAGAGTTGAAGCCGCCTATATTTCGCGGTGGTCTTCCCCCTTTGGAGTCAGAGGGCTGGATTTCACGTATCGAGACAATATTCGAAGTGATGCTTTGCCCAGATGACCGAAAAGTGAGCTTAGCTACTTTTCTCCTTGAAGGGGAGGCTAAACGATGGTGGGTCAATGTTCGTGGTCGTTTGACTGATCGAGGACAAGTCAGCATCCCTTGGACCACATTTGTGCAGGAGTTTACAGGATGGGTTGTACCTGAGTCAGAAAAGAAACTGTTACAGGATAAGTTCCTACGTCTAGTACAGGGTCCCCGCTCCGTCCTTGAGTACGAGACAGAGTTTGCCAATCTGGCATTCTATGCCGAAGCGTTTGTGCCACATGAAACAGAAAGGTGTCGCAGGTTTCAGGAAGGATTGCGGGATAGTATCCGATCAATTCTGGTGCCACTTGAAATTCAAGACTATGGAGCATTAGTTCAGAAAGCTCGTTTGATGGAAATCGATGCTGAGAAGACTCAACGAAGAAGGGAGTTTGGGAAAAAGAGGTTGCAGTGGACTCAAAGTAAAGAGTCCTCAACTAAATCTGGTACGTCTTGGAAATCTGGTGATTCTGGAAAGCGACCTCGTCCGACAGAGAGTCGCAGTGTAGGGCAGTCGCAAGTACAGGAGCAAAAGTGTGGAAAGTGTGGGAGAAACCATAAGGGGCAGTGTTTAGCTGGAAGTAATGTATGTTATTTGTGCCATCAGCCTGGGCATCATCAAAGGGAATGCCCAAAGAGGAAGGAAGGAGAAAACATTTCCAGGAGGTTCTCAGCTCAGCAGGGCCCAAAAATGTATCAGATGGGTATTTCTAGAGAAAGTGAATCTCTTGACTCCACTTCAGCCCCTGGTGGAACTACAGTGGAAGAACGTCACGTACAACCTCGTGTGTTTAATTTGAATCAGCAAGAGGCGAAGGCAGATGACACAGTGGTGACAGGTATGCTTTATGTTTGCGGCAAATTGATGAAAGTTTTATTTGATACTGGTGCTAGCCATTCATTTATTTCTTCGACTATATTGGGTGTTATTTCGGAAAAACCCTATTCCACATGGGATATTCTGCATGTCACTCTACCAAATAATCAAGTAATATCAACGCAACAACGAATTAGAGTTTCGTTTGAGTTAAACGATAAACCCTTTACAGTGGATTTAGTGGTTTTACCACTTACTGAATTTGATATTATACTGAGAATGGATTGACTAATTCAACATGCCGCAATAATTGATTGTAAGCGGAAGGAAGTTACAGTTCATTGTGGAGACCAAAGTGTTGTTGTGTTCCGTGGTTTGGGCGAAGTATCCAAACTGATAATATCAACAATGAAGGCATCAAAGAAAATACGAAAGGGATGTGAAGCGGTGTTGGTGTTGATAAAAGGCATGTCAGAAAACAAGAAGGATATTAACACTGTTCCAGTTGTATGTGACTTTCAGGAGCTTTTTCCTGAGGAATTGCCAGGGCTCCCTCCTAGAAGAGAAGTGGAGTTTGAAATTAACCTAGAAAAGGAGCGCGACCAGTTGCAAAGACGCCGTATCGTATGGCTCCTAAAGAGTTAGCGGAGTTGAAATGTCAATTACAGGACTTAATTGATAAAAAATTTATTCGTCCTAGCACATCTCCGTGGGGAGCGCCCGTGTTATTTGTAAAGAAGAAAGAGGGGACACTAAGATTATGTGTGGACTATCGAGAACTGAATAAATTAACTGTGAAGAATAAATATCCTCTACCACGCATTGATGATCTATTTGATCAACTAGTGAATTCAAAAGTGTTTTCAAAAATGGACTTAAGATCAGGATATCACCAACTGCGAATTAAAGAAGAAGATATTTTTAAAATTGCCTTTAGCACAAGGTATGAGCATTATGAGTTTGTGGTAATGCCGTTCGGATTAACAAATGCTCCTGTAGCTTTCATGGATATGATGAATCGAATTTTCAGGGATTACATAGACAAATTCGTTATTGTGTTTATTGATGATATTCTAATCTATTCAGCATCTGAGGAAGAACACACTCGACATTTACAACTAACATTACAGCGATTGAAGGAAAACCAACTATATGCGAAATTTTCGAAATGTCAGTTTTGGTTAAAGGAAGTGTCGTTTTTGGGACATGTAATTACGGAACAAGGTTTATCAGTTGATCCTACCAAAATTGATGCGATTCTCAACTGACCACAACCCACAAATGTGACAGAAATAAGAAGTTTCCTTGGATTAGCAGGATATTACCGGAGATTTGTCAAAGATTTCTCAAAGATCTCATTGCCATTAACACAGTTAACTCGGAAAAAGGTTCCTTTTCACTGGAACGAAAGCTGCCAAATCGCGTTTGAAGTATTAAAGGAAAGATTAACTACTGCCCCTGTAGTAATACTTCCATCAGGCACAGAAGGATTTCAAATCTATAGTGACACTTCGTTTAATGGTTTGGGTTATGTATTAATGCAACATGAGAAAGTAATCGCCTATGCGTCACGTCAATTAAAAGATACTGAAAGGAACTATCCAACTCATGATCTGGAATTAGCAGCAGTCATCTTTGCTTTAAAGATCTGGTGCCATTGTTTGTATGGAGTAAGATGTGAAATTTTCACCGATCACAAAAGTTTGAAGTACATCTTTACGCAGAAGGAATTAAACATTCGCCAGCGACGTTGGTTAGAGTTTATCAAAGATTATGATGTGGATATTCAGTATCATCCCGGGAAGGACAATGTGGTTGCTGACGCGTTAAGTCGCAAAAGTGTTGCTGGATTGGCAGCCTTGAAAATTTATAACTCACAGTTAATACGTGAACTTGAGAAGATGGAAATAATTCCAGTTTTTACAACAGAAGAGAAGCAGTATCAATTATGTCAAATGCAAATTCGTTATACATTAAAGGATAAAATCCGAGAAGCCTTGCCGAAAGATGTCTCTTTGATGGCTTTGATGGAAAAAGTAAAAACAGGGAAATCTACAAGTTTTACAGAACAGAATGAGTTGTTACTGATGAATGAAAGGCTATGTGTTCCAGATGCAGATAGTTTACGAAACGATATTTTGTATGAAGCTCATAACACTCCATTGTCAATTCATCCTAGCCGAACGAAAATGTATCAAAATCTAAAAGAAGACTTCTGGTGGCCTGGATTGAAGAAGGATGTAATTACATACATCGGCTCCTGTCATACTTGCCAAGTAGTAAAGGCTGAACATCAAAAACCCGGAGGTTATTTACGTTCGTTACCCATACCAGAATGGAAGTGAGAAGACATTGCCATGGACTTCGTCTTTGGTTTGCCTCGTAGTAAGTTGGGACATGATGGTATATGGGTTATCATCGATCGGTTAACAAAAAGCGCACACTTTATAGCTGTACGACAAGACGGACCACCTGAAAAATTAAATGAATTATATATTGATGTTATTGTGAAGCTACACGGAATTCCCCGAACAATTATATCTGATCGTGATGGTCGATTCACATCGGGAAACTGGAGACAGATTCATAAACGCTTGGGAACGAAATTACTATTCAGTACTGCGTTTCACCCCCAAACCGATGGACAGTCAGAGCGAGCTATCCAATTATTAGAGGATCTCTTACGTATGGTAGTGCTTGATCTAAAGGGCTCCTGGGAGAAATACTTGGCAATGATTGAGTTTACTTATAATAACAGTTATCAGTCTTCCATTCAGATGGCGCCTTTTGAAGCACTATATGGTCGTCGCTGTCGTACACCTTTAAGTTGGGCTGAAGACGGGGAAAGACAATTATACAATAAAGAGAAAGTGGATAAGTGGCATGAGAAAATTGTACTTATCCAACAAAGAATGAAGGTAGCCCAGGATCGACAACAAAAGTACTATAATGCGAAACATCGCCTCGTGGAGTTTCAAGTTGGTGATCTCGTGTGTTTAAAGATTAAACCATTTAAAGGAGTTACACGACTTCGACATCTTGGAAAATTAAGTCCACGGTATGTAGGACCATTCCCTATTATTGAAAGAGTGGGCGAAGTCGCGTACCGCTTGGAATTATCAGAGGACTTACAACGCTTACATGATGTTTTTCATGTATCGGCACTTCGTAAATATGTCCGGGATCCTAAAAAGATCGTCCCAACTGCGAATATACAAATTGACGATGATTTGTCAAGCCCGACGAAACCATACCAGATTATTGATCAGCAACGCAAGAAATTACGCAACCGGGATGTGAACTTTGTGCAGGTATGGTGGAAGGGCCACCCGCGAGAGGAAGCGACATGGGGACGGGAAGACACAATGCGCGAACTTTTCCCTCTACTGTTTCATGAGCATACAGCTTAACATTTTCGAGGACGAAAATGTCTAAGGAGGGAAGAATTGTGACATTCGACATATTCTGGTACGTAATTTATGCGTGAACGTATTAAGTATCCCCTATGATGATAAAGTAAATAAATTCAGTGTTGAGTTAGCATCGCCTTAAATATACATTATATTGAAGTTGGTGGCGCTTGGCTACCTCGGTGGCATAATTCTTTTGTTAAGCTTTATGTGGGTGTGTGGTATGAGACATAAAACTATAGATTTTATATAAAATAAATTGGAGAACATGACTTACTTTGGTTTAGTACTGTGGAGTATAACCTGATAAAGCCCGGTTGAGGCGGTGGAGTTGGTGAAGCGGTGGCAGACATATTTAAGAAGTATATTAAGACCTTTTCTCATTGTTCGGATGCTCTCTGTCATGCTCTCTCTCGTTCTTCCTCATACCCCATCTAGGGGTTTTGGAACGGGGCCATTCATCCCTCTTCTCGTCTCCCTCTCTTCACTCTGAAACTATACGAGATCGTTTAATTGTTGCTGGAATCAGAAGTTGGCAAGGCTTTATGCGAACTTCCTGACAGGTGCTTTCGTGTTGATATTGTTCTCAGGTTTTTGTAATTTCACTGTAAGCTCCTATTTCCACTTATGTTTCTTTAAGGTTTCGTTTTATTGGCCACTTCCTGGCTCGTTCTTGCTTAGGTGATGGTCAGCAGTTACCTTTCGGTACAATTTTTCCCAGTTATCGATGGAAAGGTGTGTGTGTGTGGATGTGTTTTTATTCGGTCTGCTATTGCTGTTGTTCCTACCAATTTCGGGTCATTTGCTTACCATCAGGATCTACTTCTTGTCTCCTTCTAGTTTATTTGGATATTTCTTTTGTTGTGCAATGACATGGCTGGATGGGTTTTTAGACTTTAGGTATCAGAAAAGTAGTCCATGTTTGGTGAGCTCGGCTTAGCTTGGCCTGTTGTTGTAGGTTCTCACCAATACTAGGTTGGAAATTCTTGTTGGTCTACTACTACCACTCCTACTCTGGGTTGAGGCCACATGTACAGGCCTCGTTTCTGGAAATGTTCTGATTTCTGTATTATGCTACTGTTTGCCTTATCTAATTTGAGTTTCCTAAAGGAATTTCTTGTCCAACCTAGAGGTCAACGTCGTAGTTCTAATTTGGGGCAACCCCGATACACTTGACCCTAATGAATTGGTGTCAAAACAGTTATCGTGAAGGATGACATCCTAAGGTAGGCACGACGATGATTTGGGGCGTGACACTGGAAAGGAAACAAGGAAGGTGAGATTTATCTTTTTAATTTATGCTTATTTCAAGTATTTGAATTTATTTGCATTGTCCTTCAAAAATGGAAAGGAGATATATATGATATGTGCTAGCATGAATATATTGTATATCACTGAAAAACCAAATAATTCTCGCTAAGATGTATGACCTTGATATAAGGCAAACATGCGAATGAAAATCTGAGGGGATCCACTAATATTTTAACATTGTTCTATTAACGTGTCGACACGAGGTTCTATCACGGGCGAATGAACGGCATGCACATGAATGAATGATATGAATAGGTTGAATTGCCAAACCAGTCGAGCCGAAAGGCATAAACGCGGGTTGACCGTACTGGTTTTGGAACATGATGACCCTATGAGGTCGGCTCAAAACAGGAAATATGATGGAAAATGTATATGAATGAATATAGATTCACTCGCCCCTAATAGTATCTAATGATGAAACTCATGAAACTTAAGTGTATATGTTCTTACCTCTCTTTTATGATGCTCTCATTTTGTTTTTACCTGATTCACATTTTGTTATACAGATATATCTCACTTGTTGCATGTATAGCAGGTTAAGAAGATATTGTCTCGCTTAGTCTTTAAGAAAGACTAATGGTTTCAAATGTTAACATTTTAGGTACAGGCCAATCGCAAACGGGACAGCGTTAAAGATAGGATTGGGGCATTTTATCTATATCTATATCGCTAGACAGATGCTTCGCTCTTTCTGTTGTAGGCTTAGCTTAACTAGTTTTATGCACTTATTTGATAAAGACTTTGTTAGAGGTTAAATATTGTAAGCTTATAAGATACTCATGTATATGCGTAGTTTGACTTTGATGTACGTACTTTTATTTGGACTTATATGTATGTATGTGCTCATTGTGAAAATGTTGAATAACGGAATACTGCATATGGTTTCATGAAAAAAAAAACAAATAGATAGGATGCATTTGTTAATTGTGGCGGACTACGGGCCGTTACACGTAAGCACTTGATAGTAGAAGAAAAATGATTTTGAATTTCAGCATAAAATTCACAAAATATTTGAAAAACATCAGAGCAATTTTTCATAAGATTCACCCATGTCATATGAGAGCAGTCATCAACGAAAGTAACATAATATCGAAAACACAATAGGGGAAGGACCCCAAACATCAGAATAAACTAACTCAAACGAAGAAGACATCCATTTATTAACTCTAGGATCATAAGACACGATGGTGCTTAGCATACTGACATGACTCACACTCAAAAGAAATGTCTCTAAACTTAGGAAACAATTAATGAAGTCTGGTAGATGAGGGATGACCAAGATGACAGTGAATGTTATAAGTGATGTAGATGTGTCAAGGTGAGCAACAGGAGGAGGTGCAACTTCAATCACGTAAACTCCTTCAACTTTCCTTTTACCAATAGCCTTGCTCGTCAAAAGATCCTGAAAAATGCAACTATCAGGGAAAAATGAGACCGAGCATTTTAATTGCTTTGGAATTTGACTTACAGTAATTAAATTGAAACGTGAATTTGGAACATAAAAAACATATGATAATTTTAAATCTGTAGAAAGGTGGGAGGTCCCACTTCCCTTCACACTTGTTGAATAGCCATCTGCCACAGTGATAGCACTGACCGAAGATAATGACGAGAAGGTTTAAGAGTACCTGTCGACCCAGTAATGTGATCTGAAGCCCCACATTCCACTTCCCTTGGGACATAGAAATGCAAGCAATGTAGTTACCTGTCTGAGTATAAGTAGTCATAGAGTTCTGGCCTTCAACTTGAAATTGAGTATATCTCTGAAATTCCTCATCACTCATCTCAATCATTCCTTTTTTAGGGGTATAAGGGAGATCTCTATTCTCTGGAGAAGACAAAGATGTGTTAGCCACTTTGTTGGCACTGGGATACCCATGCAGCTTGTAACAGTTATGCATTAAATGTCCAGTGATGGCACACACACAGATCTCTATTGCCCTGAGCTCATCTCCCACCACAAGGAGCACGACCAGCACGATTACCATGTCCACTATTTCTAGATGTGGAGAAGAAAGCAAACTTATCATTAACATCTTGTTGAGTTATCAAGTGAGATCCAATAGTGACACTGCTCAGACGATTGTACACTTCTGAAATAGATGTAGACATTTTCTCATATAAGATTTGATTCTTGATAACTCCAAGCTAGGATGAAGGCCAAATAAGAAGCACATAACACCAAGTTGTTCTCTTTGAGCCATCATTTCAAGAGGAGAAGTGAAAATTAGTCACAAGACATCAAGTTCATCAAATAAGGATTGAAACTCAGTATAAATTCCTGGATAGATCGCTCCTCCTGATTTAGTTGGAACAACTTCTTCAACAGACCGCATATTCGAGATTTGTTATTGGTATTTGAATACATAAAATTTAGTCGGTCCCACACATCCTTAACTGTAGAGCAATTAGAAATTATGACTTTGACCCTTCGATCCATGGAATTAAGAAGAAGACCAAAAATACGATTCTCTTCAATTTCCCAGATGGGGTACCCTGAATCTTCCGATTGAGGAAGAGGATAAGGTGTTTAGCTTTTCCCATGCCTTTCAAACATACAAGAATAGTCTTCTTCCAAATTTGGAAGTTTTGGGGACCTTCTAGTTTCTCATCCGTGAGTCTAGTAAGAAAATGCATAGAACTATGTATAGAGTCCTCTATAAGCCCTCTAGAGTCTAGACCCATCACCAATCGAAGCTTGTTTCAGAGAATCTTCTTTTGACATCCTTCACGACACTGATGCGCACACAAAAGACCAAAAAAGCGCAAACCACACTGAGATCACAACAGGACTAGACGAAGATGAGAAATGGACGCTGAAGAACTGGATCAGAAGAGCTAGATCTCCCAGCAAGTGGTTCAGAAGGACTGGAACCAGAACTGATCAGAACTACTGGATTGCACTTGCCAAGACTTTGACTACACCACAACTCTCCTATCTTGCGAATAGTTTGCTTTGCTGGAGCCTAACAAGAGCGGCTACAACTCCTTCCACAACTTCAAAACTGCACTGGAGAAGAGCTCAACTGAAGCGATGTAGGACTGGATCAGAACAGAAGCTTAGATGTGAACGGGACAACACACGCGGCAGAAGATGCACAAAGGTGAAGCAGCGGCAGACAGCTCACGCGGCGGAAGTTTTGTTCTGATCTCAGTGTGGTTTGCTCCGATACCATGTAAACTATCGAGGAAGAAAAATGGTGTACCTCTGAATACTCCACAACCCTAATCAAAGCCTCCTCTGGGATATAAATGTGAAGGGTTGAACCTGATGGAGGGCTGAACTGGATGGAGGCTGAACCTAAAAATAATACCATAATCTAACATTTCTAACGAGTGCATTTTCTAACTTATCTCTACTCCCTTCTCCATCCGTAACTCCCATGACTTTGCTGTACTCCCCATACAAATTAAATCTATTTTAGACCTTACCTGAACAAGCCTTATAATTATTGTTTTTTGAGCCTTAAAGGATACAAAATGATAATCAAACTGCAAAATATTACCAATTTACTTCACAGCTGAATGTGTTTATGATACGATCTAGCAAGAAGTAGAGAGGAAAAAGGAGAAACTAGAGGGGAAGAAGAAGAGACTAGGGTTAGGGTTTGAGAGTAGAGGAGGAGAATACCTGATAGTTCATGAATGATCATCCCAAGCATCCCCGGGCTATAAATACCCGGGGAAAGAGGGGGCCGGCCGGCCCCCTCAAGTGGGGCTGAACCGGAGTGGTTCAGCCCCTATCCCGGCCGGTTTATTGTGTGGGGGCTGAACCGGATGGTTCAGCCCCGTTGTCTTGAGCGCGCTCCTTGATCCGTCGTGAGTACTTATGTCCCGAGAACCCAAGCGGGTGTGGGGGCATAACATTCCCCTCCCCATCAAGCACCAGCTTGTCCTCAAGGTGGAAGTCTGGAAACCGCTCTCGGAACTCTAGCAAGTCAACCCAGGAGTTGTGAGCTGCATCCATCTGTTGCCATTTGACAAGTACTGCTGGTCGGTATTCCGTGCCCGACTTCTTCCACTTGGTGAGCAAAATAGTTTCGGGGGATGGCCGCAACTCACCCGTGCTGGTTGCCTCGGGTAGGAAAGGGCTGGCCTGAACGGAAGCCCCGAGCTTTTTCTTTAAAACAGAGACATGGAATGTCGGGTGGATGCGAGACCCCGCCGGAAGATCCAAGGTATATGCGACAGGGCCCACCCGGCGTAGGATGCGAAATGGCCCGTAGTAACGTGGGGCGAGTTTCTGATTGACCCTCCGAGAGACAGACAGCTGGCGGTAAGGTTGGAGCTTGAGGAAAACCTCATCGCCCACTGCGAATTCCCGTTCGGTGCGGTGTTTGTCCGCCTGCGCCTTCATGCGGTCCTGAGCGACCCGCAGATTGTCCCGAAGTACGGCTAAGGTGCGATCCCGGTCCTGAAGTGTCCGTTCCACGGCCGGAAGAGCGGTGCTGGCGGGTTCATAAGAACTCAAAGTAGGGGGAGGCCGGCCGTACACCACCTCGAATGGGGTGAGCTTGCTAGCCGTGTGGAAAGACGTGTTGTAGCAGTACTCCGCCCAATGCAACCAACGGGTCCACGTGCGCGGCTCATCCATCACAAAACACCGCAAGTAAGTCTCCACCCCCCTGTTGAGGACCTCCGTCTGTCCGTCTGTCTGAGGATGATGGGCGGTGCTCATGCGTAGCGTGGTACCCTGTAGCCGAAAGAGTTCCTTCCAAAAACTGCTGATAAAAACCGGATCTCTGTCGGAAATGATGGAGCGCGGAAGTCCATGGAGGCGCACAATCTCCCGCGCAAATAACTCTGCAACTGTCTCCCCGGTGTACGGATGGCTCAAAGGCAGGAAGTGACCATACTTGGAGAGCTTGTCTACCACCACCAGAATGACGGTCTTGCCGTGGGACTTGGGCAGTCCGTCAATGAAGTCCATGGAGATGGTGTCCCAAACCTGGTGCGGAATCTCTAGCGGAGTGAGGAGCCCGGCTGGTGATGTGGTCTCGTACTTCTGGCGCTGGCAAACCTCACACTCCCGCACAAATTGCTGCACATCTCGCCGCATTCCCTTCCAGAAAACATTGGCCCTAAGCCGTTGAAGAGTCCGCAGGATTCCCCCGTGGCCGCCGGTGGGAGAGGCATGAAACTCCTGCATCATCGTTGTCCGCCACGGCGACGCGGATGGAATGACCACTCTGCCCTGAAAGTAAAGCCGCTGGCCCTGAAGATGATAGCCCGGCTCCGTCTCCTTACCCTGCTGTAGCGCCTCAACAATGTTGCATAACTCGGGGTCCTGGAGTACCTCTGCCTGTATCTCGTCCAAGGTGGTGACGACCGGTCCCGACACGAGAGAGAGAGAGCTCTCAGGTAGGCGGGAGAGGGCGTCCGCAACCACATTATCTCGGCCCCGTCGGTACACAATCTCGTAGTCATACCCCATCAGCTTGGTTAACCACTTCTGCTGCAATGGGGACGCTAAACGCTGCTCGAGGAAGTGCTTCAGACTCTGATGGTCGGTACGGACCTGGAAGTGCTGTCCCAAAAGATAGGGCCGCCACATTTCGACTGCATGGATAATGGCCAACATCTCTTTCTCGTACGTCGAAAGTCCCAACGTCCGAGGGGCCAAGGCCTTGCTGAAGTATGCGAGCGGCCGACCCTCCTGCATCAGAACTGCCCCGAGGCCGACGCCAGACGCGTCAGTCTCAACCACGAACTCTTTAGCGAAATCCGGCAGGGCTAACACCGGTGTAGTAGTCATGGCCTGTTTCAAGGCCCGGAAGGCCTCATCTGCTTCGGTGCTCCACTGGAAGGCATCCTTCTGTAACAGTTGGGTAAGAGGTCGAGCGATCTTGCCGTAGTCCTTCACAAAACGGCGGTAGTATCCCGTCAAGCCGAGGAAGCCACGCAAGGCTCGCACTGTCGTGGGCTGGGGCCAAGACACCATACTAGCAATCTTCTGTGGGTCGGCCTGGACCCCACGGGCGGACACTAGGTGCCCCAGGTACTCGACCTCGCTCTGCCCGAACGAGCACTTGGACCGTTTGGCGTATAGGCGGTGCTCCCGCAGTGTGGCGAGGACATGTCGCACGTGCTCCAAATGGTCGTCCCAAGTCCTGCTATAGATTAGTATATCATCAAAAAATACCAGGACATACCGGCGCAGAAGTGGTCGGAAGATCTCGTTCATCACAGCCTGGAAGGTGGAGGGGGCGTTGGCCAACCCGAACGGCATCACCAAGAACTCATAGTGCCCGTCGTGGGTGCGGAACGCCGTTTTATGGACATCCTCTCCCTTCATGCGAATTTGATGGTAACCGGACCGAAGGTCCAGTTTGGTGAACAGACTTGCGCCGTGCAACTCATCCAGCAGCTCTTCAATCATGGGAATGAGAAACTTGTCCTTGATGGTGGAGCTATTCAGCCCCCGGTAGTCGACGCAGAATCGCCAGGAACCGTCCTTTTTCTTGACCAATATGATCGGAGAAGAGAACGCGCTGGTGCTGGGCCGAATGATGCCCGTTGCCAGCATCTCCCGTACGCTGCGTTCGATCTCTGCCTTCTGAACGTGCGGGTAGCGGTAGGGGCGGATATTGGTAGGGTCCACCCCCGTCTTCAGCTGTATCTGGTGATCCCGGAAGCGCGACGGAGGAAGAGTGTGTGGCTCCTGGAAGACATCCTCGAACTGTGCTAAAAGAAGCTGCAACTGGTCCGACTCCACCTGTGTTTCGGGTCCCTCAGCCGTCACCCCGAGTATCATGGCCATCATACTCCCTGCTCCTCCAGTCTCAGCAGACTTCGTAGTGAGATCTCCTTGAGGGGGGAGGATCGTATACCGTGTAAGCAGTAATCGGTCCCCTGCTGCGTGAACTCCAGTGTCATGCGGTCCCAGTCCGTAGTCACCCGCCGTAGTTGGCGGAGCCACTGTACCCCAAGGACCATATCGGACCCCTTAATCGGCAGGAGGTAGACATCGGTGCTACACACATATCCCGTAAGATGTATCTCCACTCCCTTCAGTGCCCCTTCGCACCGCAGCTTGCTACCATCCGCGACCATGACCTGGAAAGCCGCATTCCTGTCTACTGGGTGCCCTGCCCTCAGTGCCACCTCCGGGTTGATGAAATTGTGGGTGCTCCCACTATCAATGAGGATGGTTACCCTTTGTTTGCCAATCCTGCCCTTGATCCGCATAGTGAGGGGGGCCATACACCCCTCCATGGCCTGAATCGAGACTCCAAACTCCGCCAAGTCCAACTCCTCCTCGTCCTCGATGCCCGGGGTGTCCTCCTCCTCATCCTCCTCGCGCAGCATGAAGACTTGCACCTTTTGGCAGCGATGCCCCGGGGCGTATTTCTCATCGCAGTTGAAGCACAATCCCTTCTCCTTTCTGGCCTGTAGCTCAGGCCAGGTGAGTCGCGTCACTGTCGGTCGAGCCGCCGGTGCCTGCTCCCTTCTACCTGCCGCTGGGATGGGTGGGGCTCTTGGTGGAGCCCGATTCTTCTGTCGGTTGAAGCGCTCCTCCTGTATGCGCGCCAGACTGATGGCATGACTAAGACTGCGCGGCATGTACGCATGGACCTCATCCCTCAAATGATCCCGCAGGCCGGATATGAAGCAACTGAGGAGCGTCTTCTCCTCCCAATTGACCCGGTTTGCTAGCTTCTCAAAGTCCGCTCGGTACTCCATCACTGTACCCTTCTGACGAAGCTTCTGTAGCGTGGCCTCCACATCCTCGTATTCCAACGGCCCAAAACGTGCCACGAACCCTTCCACAAAGTTGGCCCATGTTGCGTATCCGTAGGCCCGTATGAACCACTGAGCCCACTGGTATGCGTCGTCTTCCAGATGGAAGGACGCCAACTGCACCCACTGGTCATCTGGAATCTCCTGATAAGTGAAAAACAGCTCAGCCTTTTGCACCCACTCCAACGCATCCCCGCCGCGGAATTTAGGGAAATTCATGCGAGTTCTCTTCGGAGGCATGTAGGGTCGTTGATGCATGTCGCCGTGTCTCCCGTTAAACTCCGGTCCCTGTGGTGGTCGGCCGTAATGGTCATGGAAGTTCGCTCCCCCTTGGCCGCCGCCCCATTGCTGTCCTCCGCCTTGAAATCCTTGTCGGGGAGGCTGTTCGTGCCATGTTTCGCCGTTGTCGAACCTCATCGGCCCTCCCACGTGCTGTGGCGTCGGTAGAAGGCCCATTCTTCCTCCGAAATTGGCGTTGACAGCCCCCGGTGGTCGCAAGGGCACTGCTGGAGCCTCGCGGGTCCGCCAGGGCTCTGCCGCGGCCCTCTCCTGGGTGGCGGAAGGACCGCCTGGTCCGCTTCCAGCCGGCACGCCCGGATGCGGCAGATGTTGGGCGGCCCAGGTCGGCGGGTGTCGGGGGAGATAGCTGCCCCCTGGGCGGCTGTAGTCAGCGCCCCCCGACGCCCCTGTCCAGCCCGCCTGGCTGGGCGGCGCTCCGGTCCAGGCGGGGGCCGATCCGATGCCCGCGGGCTCCGTGCGGCTCGGATCGGTCCCGATCCCGCCCTGGAACAGGTTTCCGGAGCCGGCTGCCCCTCCATTGGTTGCCGGCTGGCCATTTTGCGACGCCTCCGCCTCCGAATCGCTGCCCGGAACCGCTTTTCCCTTCAACGACTGCATCAACAGCGCCTTGATCTCCTCCATGCGTCCATCCATGCGTTCTTCCATGCTC
This sequence comes from Platanthera guangdongensis, assembly GCA_039583875.1. Taxonomy (NCBI): domain Eukaryota; kingdom Viridiplantae; phylum Streptophyta; class Magnoliopsida; order Asparagales; family Orchidaceae; genus Platanthera; species Platanthera guangdongensis. The sequence continues at coordinate 23,799,238 of CM077163.1, forward strand.
TTTGTGGACGTGTTCAAGCGAGCTTCCATTGCCGTCACCGAATCCGCCAACCCTACGTAGTTCTCCTCTAGGGTTGCCAATCGTGACGCTTCCGCCTCCGAGCGAGTCACCATGGTCGCAGGAAAGTTGCTCTGATACCAAATGATACGATCTAGCAAGAAGTAGAGAGGAAAAAGGAGAAACTAGAGGGGAAGAAGAAGAGACTAGGGTTAGGGTTTGAGAGTAGAGGAGGAGAATACCTGATAGTTCATGAATGATCATCCCAAGCATCCCCGGGCTATAAATACCCGGGGAAAGAGGGGGCCGGCCGGCCCCCTCAAGTGGGGCTGAACCGGAGTGGTTCAGCCCCTATCCCGGCCGGTTTATTGTGTGGGGGCTGAACCGGATGGTTCAGCCCCGTTGTCTTGAGCGCGCTCCTTGATCCGTCGTGAGTACTTATGTCCCGAGAACCCAAGCGGGTGTGGGGGCATAACAGTTTACCTATCCTTATTCATCTTTCTCTCAAATCTTCAGTTTATTTTTATTGCTCTAATATAATCGTTACAGTTGTCTATAAAAAGTGCCTTTTCTCCAGGACGGCATCCCGAGGACAGCATATAAAGGCGTCGTGGTCTTCAGATATCAAACTTCGACACGCATCTTTCTCCTCGGTCCAGCTTCTCTCAGGCAGCTTGGATTAGAGAATGTGTGAGCCTTTCAGTTAGTCCTGATCAAGCGGTGGTGGACTGAGCTTTCACACTCAGATTGTCTCGTGCGGGTTGCTCAACATTCGAGCTTAACGCCCCCATCTTCTTTTCTTAGAGGATAGAATATTTCGCACATTTTACTCTCATTGTATTCGTGACGAGAAAGTTGTTCCAATTGAACTGTGAACGCTTGCACGAGACAAGCACATATCAGTCTTTCAATGATTCATATTATGAATATTTTTGCCATCTTGTGCTGAGGCGAAATATATGTTGGTGTAGAAATATCAACCATTGACTCTAAGCTTATATTATCTTATATTTTCTTTTGGAGGTGTTGTATTCCAAATATTAGCTTGTCACTTCACACTACTATAGAAAAATTGAATTTTTTTTTGTATTACTTTTTTTCTTTTAATATTTGTATCTATATGGCATCCTCACGTGTCTTAGCATTTTGGAATTTACCCTCAGATCTAAGGCGGTTAAATGGCTAATTTACAAGCTGGGCCTAGCTCAAAATTGGCTTGATGAGATGTTTTGAGGCTCGCAACCATATTGAGATGAACCAAGTTCAAATTGATTTTGAGCTAATTCAGCTCAGCTTGAACTGAATATGATACAGCCAGCTTCCCCCCACCCCCGCGGTCGGGCCTCCCTCCCTTAATCGGACTGAATATGAATAAAAAAACATCACGCGAATCCCGCATATTTTTAGCAAAATCGCGCCGGGTCTTCTTCCCCGTGATAACTGGCGGTGTCTTCCATTCTTCCTTGGCGATAACCCTCCCCTGCTCCACAACCTGAATCTCAGCACGCTGGAGCTCCGTATCGGCGACGTTTGGCATCAACAATCGTCCCCATCGCCGCGCCCCTTCTCTGCTAGCATCTTTGTGCGTATCTCCGCCTTTCTAAGGGTTTATCGGAAATGCCATCTTCTTAGAGGTCCTCATCTCCATCATTCTTCCACCGCTGGGCGTCTTCCTCCGCCACGGATGCTGCATGTGGCTGAATATATTTAAAAATCATTTTAAAAACATTTTAAGGCTGCGTTCGTTTTGCAGGTTTTCAGAGACAGGAATTGGTTTTGGCCGAAAATTTATGGCGCAGATGTTTTGGAATTGGGTCAAAATCAATTCTTATGTTCGGTTGTAGGAAGGTTTTCAGTCACAAGAATTGAATATTTCAACATTTCTGTTCGGTTGTAGGATGAAATTCAGAGACAAGAATTGACAGGAATGTTTGTTCCAATCATTCCAATCAAATTTTTCGGCATATTCAGACAATCTCATATGAACATTATCGATGAATCAACAACATTAGTGACAACAATTAATGATTAATAAACAATCAATCTACTCAAATATGACATAAAAAAATAAAACATAACAATACATATAGTAATATAATCAACACAACCGTTCAAGTCAAAAAATAGAAATGCATAATAATACATTACCGCTAAGGTAAGAGTCCATTTCAGCAAAATAAGAAACTACTGATTCCGCAAAATAAGAAACTACGGTTTCCGCAAAATAAGAAACTACGACTTTCGCAAAATAAGAAACTACAACAAAAGGTGTTCATCACAGCTCCACTCTATTCGAATATATGAATGTGCAACCACCTCCTACTAGCAATCTCTGGCAAGACCAAGAAGACCTCGCACTTTATCGCGTCAACGCTGAGCAAATCGATGGCCTTTATAAGATCATCCTCCGAAAGGTCCGTCATAACAGATAATGCCTGATACACAGCTTCAATCCTCGACCTCGAAGGTGCTCCAATCGGAGAAATTTCAACTGGATTATCCATGTTATTTGCAATATGAGTGACAGCAGTTGCAATCATATCAATAGCTGATGTGGTTTTGGATTTCTACTTCGTAGGACCACTTGGCTCTGCCGCAACATCCTCTTCATGGTTCTCCTCCACGACAAATCCATTGGCCGCTTCCACCTCTGTTGCTGTATAAGCACCATTTGCTCTATTAGTCCCATAGAGAGTTCCCAAATCACCCCAATTTACGATCACTTTGTCTTTGTAGTGTTTCAGGGTCGGATGTGCCTGCATTAATGAAATAATGTCAGTAAACAAAAGTGCATATATAAACAAAATAACGTAAGTGACACTAGTAATATAAACAAAATAACAATCAGTACCTTAACATAATCAGCCCAGAGTTGCTCGCTATCAACTTGTACAATATGTCGTTCCCAATCCCACCCAAATCCACTTGTATCTAGCATAACAGATATTTCCTGGTACTATTTATTCCAAGTTTTCATACATGCCGCAATGTTTTCTTTGCTAACTCGAACTCGACATTCATCCCACAATGAAGTAATAGCAGCGGTAAATGCTACTCCTTTCCACCCATTTGCACCCTTGTTACCAAGCTTAGCTGCTCTAACAGAGAAGTAGATAAAGCGTAATCCATTTCATTCGTCCAATGAAGGTATGACTTCTCCTTCTCCTTTAATGACTGATTTTTAGTCTTTTCCATTTCGACACTGTAAAATTTAATATCATAAACATTTTATAAATAGAAGATGATTGCGCTACAAAATATAAGAAGTAAACATTTAAAGCACCACAAAATTGATATCTATTACAATACTATGATAAAGAGATACACATTGATGATAGCTAGTACAAAATTATAGTGTATTCATATTGTTCATTCGAGTTTGATACTCATTGAACATTGTTATCGCTAAGTGATTTCTGAATGCAGTCCACTCATTTGACGTCTGAATGGGTTCACTTGTATCAACATACTCAAAACTATCACCACTATTATGTTGTGCCAATATCTCTGCATCAACCTCCGCCAACAATCTGACATCAGTCATTAACCTCTTCTCTATTAGGAAATTGTGAAAAATACAATAAACATTAATAATTTGAACCTGTTTAACAAACTAACACAATTAAAATATATGAGAGTTCATAATAAGGGAATTAAGTTTTCTCGTTTTTGATTTTCGTACCTGTTGCTTGATATTAAAGAAAGATGGTTGGCGTAAGATAGCCCATCTTTTCGTACCTGTTCTTTTGATCACGTTTATTTTCTTTGAATGACGAAGATTAAGTAACTCTTTATAGGTAGTAGGATTGTTTCCTTGAGTTGCCCATTCCTGAAGATGATAACGTGTCGAACGATAAGGAGCTAGGTATCCTGGTCCATTTGTATAGCCTGCATCGACGATATAGTACTTGACTACAATATTAAATTATATGTTACATGTACCGAATAACTCTTGTTGTCTGATTAGTGGATGGTTCGACACAATCATACCTAATGGAACTTCAAATGAATCCCCCCTCTCCAATGCATTACGAAGAACCCTTGAATCTGATGCAGAGCCCTCCCAACCAGGTAAAACATATATAAATTTCATGTCAGCTTCGCATACTCCAAGGACATTGGTTGTAATAACTTGTTTTCTATTACGGTATCTTCCTTGGTCACTTAGTGGTACAGTGACATCAATGTGTGTCCCATCAATAGCATCAACACAATCTTTAAAGCACCCCCACCTATGTGTTTGTGATGATTCTGGACGTTTGATATACGCCGAGCTCAGCTGCAAGATTGCCCTCAACACAAGGTTGAAATGTCGGCTTACGGTATCGATGGATCGTAAATAGGTCCCGCCAATAATCCGAAATTTAGTGTTATGTGCTAGGACATGTAGGGACAACCCTACTGATTCCTGAACCGTTACATATTGTGTCTCACTCAAAAGGCCTTGATCCACTAATATCTTACACAAACTACAGAAAGCATTCTTGTTCATACGCAAGTGGTTATAGCAGTTCAGATCTGTGTCGTTATATAACATATTTAAAAGCGTAAATCTTAGAACACCACATTTTTCCCTATTGTTTGGACAATTAATTCGATTATTTTTTATCAGAAGAACAGCCGCAACAGAAGATAAAGCAGCTACCATAGCTCTCTTTCTCATATCCATCCTTCTTTTTTTATGAACCTCGATAAGAGTATCCATCTACGAAACAAAATAAATAATTTCGGCACCATGGATTAAAAAGAAGAATTTCTCTCAAAATTTAAATACGTTCAAATGGAGCCTTCTATCTCTATATGTAGACTAAGAATCACAAATGATCTTGATTCCTGATCATGATGGCCTCCAAAACATGCTAAAATAAAATAAGAAAAATACATAAAATTCTAGATCAACTATACACTCAAAATAAATTGACTTGATCATGTATATCAAAGTGTGGCGCAATCCCCAGTAGTTTCCTTTATAGAATCCTACACATCAACATGTAAACATGCATATGTATTTCAAATTCACACATTTTCACATGTAATATTGAATCCTAATATATGTTTGAAGCAGACAAATAATGTTGTCTCAACTCCAGATAACAATGACAATGCTTGTACTCATGTGATAACAAAGTTTTTTTTACACATTTCAACTTATATCGTTTCATATGCATACCCAACCTCTGATACCTAAAATCTCATTTCTATCTCATGATTAGAGATCAACAAATATATAACGATCTAAACCTAGAAATACCTAGTCGGAGAGGAGGAAAATCTCGTTTATATCTCATGTTAAGAGATCAAGTCATGTGTAAGGATCTAACCCTAGAAATGCCTAGCCGGAGAGGAAGAAAGTATTATACCTAGCCGGGAGAAAAGTTTTCCAACACTGGTTGCCGGAGAGGAGGAAGATGAACAGTTCTCCTCCGCACCTAGGTCAGAGCTGTAGTTGGGAAGGAGAGTTCATTAGCGCCGGAGAAGGAGGAATACAGGAATAATATTAGCTAGGGAGAGAAGACTTATCGGAGGAAGGAGAGGCGGGCCGCTGGAGCTTGCCGGAGCAGTCTCGCCGATCGCCGATCGCGCACGGGGAAGAAAAAGGGCAGCGGGATTTTTTCTTTCCCAAAACTCGGGAAAACCGACGGGATAGGGTGAGTTTTGAAGATAGGTATTTTTTATAATCGATAAAACCTATGTGTTTTAGAGAAATTCAAATTTCATCCTTGTTTTTGACAAAACGAACATAAGAATTGAAATTGAAATACACAATTTCAATTCTGCTGCCCCAATTCTTAGCAAATGAACAGGCACTAAAACATTTTAGCCCTTTTTCTCCCGCAGTATCTCTCACACTCAAGCTCTTTTCAGTGGCTCCTCATGATCCTGCTCTCCATTCCTGCATCACCAGAGCCGGAGATCTCCCCTCTCTTAAGCGATTCACCCGCTCAAACTCCACAGTGTCCATCACTTTCTCAAAATCTTTCCACCGCCCTTCGCTCTCCAGGTATGCAAATCCTTCCACATATTTTCTGTTTCCGTTGTTATTCTGCTTCTGATTTTCATTGCTGTTTTGTGCTTCCATTCTCATCGCCAGAGTATCCCCATCAAATCGCCTGAAGTCACTGCCAGCAGTCGCCGGTTCTTCCGAGATTGCAGCCGCGCCAGGTAACTCTAAACCCTAAATCGATCATCTCTTCCCTCTCTGTTTCTCTTTCCCAGGTTGAATCTGAAAATCCAGGCACTAAATATCTTCTGTGATCAAGACACCGCTGCCTCTCCTTTGTAGATTGAGTCGCCTCCCCTGTGCAGTGAACTATCATAGTGTTCCTGTGATTTGTCTAAGCTGGGAAGAATTGAAGAAGCATATACCAATATATTTTTTCATCTCTTCATAGTGTTCCTGTAACGTTAGAAGAGTTATTCATTATGGTTGGCCTCATGTGTGTAACATGAGTCATACATCTTCAACTGTGCTACATAATTCCTGATATCCTACCAAATAAGTTAAAAAAAATTAAAGTCTTCCTTTCCGTCAAAAAATTGGATTATACAAAAATGATGGCCGCACTTAAATTGCTTGAAGAAATGATCATTTGGTGCAAACATGCAAAATTTTCTCACCTTTTCCTGATCATCATCATTTTCCCATCTGTTCAAGTCTACTAAGTTTTCTATTTTGTTTTTAAAATACCTCTGTATCTGATTAAATTACATTCTTTTGCATCATGCATTATTTTGTATCTTTAAATCTTTTAACTGTTTCAAGTTATTGAATCAATCTATTGCATTCTATTGAAGCAATGGATGAAGAGATTATCATCTTTGAAGAGTCAGTAGGATTGCTCATTAATCCTCTGCTGGCAGCTAGGTCAAAATCAACTACATACCAAAACTAATTTAAATGGTATTATCATCACCAAGTCGTATTAAGAAACAATCTACCATCTCCATCAGGTGGGAAATCTGTTAAGCTTTGGTCGGGTCTGCGACAATCGTCTGCCCATTCTACTTCATAAAGGTCTGTAGTTTAATTTTTCTGTGATGAGTGATGAAGAATGACATATATGTCATTCGTATACATTCCCGAGATCATGCATTCCGGAGCATATAGAATTTCCGCAAAATAACATATTGATGAGGTGTTTTGGCTGTGGGCTGTGAAGCAAGAAACCTTCCCATCATCTTTGAAGAGACATACTGTGTTATAAAATGATGTTTTTCGATCTCTATAAAGTTATCCTGAATATGTTATACATTAATTGATCATAAAAAAAATCTTTGTTATTTATAGTGGTATATAATGATATTTCATCTAATTTAGATTGCATTATTGCATATGCTTCAGGGCCTCGGGCTTGAACAACACTATGGTCTTCATCCTCTAGTCATCATCGCCCATGAACGATATCTATCTTGTGTTGTGGGATATTGCAAAAACACAACGATCGGTGGAGACTCATCCGTCGCTGCCTTGAAATTTCACCGGAATCGATTCCAACTCAAACACTGTCATTTTATTCGCCAGCATTCGACCGCCCCACTGGTGAGCCGTGTGTTTGTGGCTAGCAATCTGGAACGTTGAACAAAATTCAGGAGGATTGGATCAAGATCCACCTGAAACTGATCAAGGATGACATGCACCCTCCTATCCGAATCGATCCACCTGTGCCGCTGTGGAGCAAGCATCCCGACGTGAATGCGTATATGCTGAAACCGTTATACATGATTGATTCGGAACGGCAGTACGACGTCAACGTGACAACAAGTGCATGCCTGTCTTACAACAAAGTCGGCTTTCTTTTTCGCAAGCATATCAGTGTCCTGCGAATCATCGATAGCATCGACACCACCAGATTTGTTATTTGTTCTCGATACATGTGCAAAATGTTGAAGAGCTCAGGCGGTTGTGGTGCCACGTTCCATGTAATAGACGAGACCAAAATCGAGAAGTTGATCCCGTCGCCTATCGTCCTTAAATATCTCGTGCAGCTATTCGAACAGAGCGCACACGACGTCGGTCTTGTTCAAATGACATACGACTTGTACACATCTTGTTCCAGCAGTGCTGATGCCGCCAAGGTGATACGTTGTGCCCGAACGACTCGATACATGCGTCAAGCCGCACTATATCGTGGTCACGTGTCGTGGTATTTGGAAATGTGCGTTAGGGATGCTGCACTCGCGCAATCGTGATCACCTCAGGATCCGACAGTGTTTCCCAATTTTCCGTCATTTTTTCAGCATTGCAACAGGTACAATGACACTCTCGGTCCAGTGGAATCGACACTGACAGACTTGGTCAACGACTGCATTGCTCGCCAACTCTCGTTCTTCAATCAAATGGAAGGCGCCATCACCTGGACTCATTTCTCGGCCGACCATCATCACAACGTGCTGGGATGCATGAAATTGACGGATGAGTTCAACTGCAGGAAATTCGTCCCCGTTGATGGATTGCACTCCATCATGAACAAACGCCAACACATCCTCTCTTATCGATTCACAGCCACGGCGGACAATGTGGAAAGTCAATCTGTTGGTCGGGGTTTGTTGAAATGGTACAACACTTACGATATTCATACGTCGCTGCTCATCATGTACCCGAACAAGTGCTGCGATGATCGGGAATGGCTGGAAGTGTTCGAGAACATCATTGTTCTCCTCGACAATCACCGCCTGATCACGAGATATCAGGACAATTCAAATGACACAGATCATGCTCGACACAAACAATTCATGGTTGTTGTGGCCGAAATCATTGTTGGCACTAGACAAGATCCAATGTGGAAAGGCTCCATCATTGAGGTTGAATTGGATGCATTGTTGAATCACATAAAAAGTGTGAAATCAAGAATGATGTGCCCGCATCCAAGCACATCGTGACGAGCAAACTTCTCGCTTGCCACGAGACGCAAAAAACATATCAGAAATTGCTTAACTCTGCCCGCATGCGCGTCAACTACCGTTGTGGATCACTTCTTTCATTCGAGTCTACGTCGTGGTTCGGGGAAGAATGAAATCTTGTGGCGCCATGAACGAGCCATTTTCCCGAAGGCCATATCCTTGAAAGGAGGGAACTTGTTGCTCCATGTCGTTGTCGCTCAAATCAATTTTTGAGGCGAACACCAATTCGATCCTCACTGGGCGTATTTGCCAATCTCTGGGATGCATATCATTCTCACTCAGTATCTCGCACTGTTTCAGACCGATGACATCACTCTCTCGCCTACATCTTTGTCGACGATGTTCCATCCATTGCCTCTCTCGATTGATGATTGTGACGACAAATTTGGATTGACGATAGCGTTTGGATAATGCCTTTCTCAACTGCCCAAAATTCCTGCAGGGTAACTAGAATCGCTTGGAACAGTCATAGAATCATTCGCTGATAATGCAATTTGGTCGAGTCACACGTTTAATGAGATTGTGCACAATGCCCTTGATGTTGCCGCTGCTGTTGTTGAGCGAGCTCACGATGATCATCATATCGTTGACGAAGATGATGCTGCACCACGGGGCGATGATGTTCCGAACCATGTAGACGATGCCGATCCGTTGATTGGGGCCGAATTTGGCGTCAAAGTCAGCAATGCGCCTCATTCCATTCAGTCCAATCGCAAGCGCCGCAAACCAGGACCAACATCGCATGAGTGCAGCTCTTCATCGAGTCATAATAAGAAACATCGCAGCCTCAACGCATTGGACAATGAACGTCAGTCGGCATTACAAGGGCTTAATTTTTGGGATGTTGACATGAGCACTTTGCCAATGATCAATCCCTTGGAACGTCGCTTGCTCCGAACGATTGCTCTCAGATTTCTTCAGCCCGATGAACTCCAGGATCTGTAGGATTTTCCCATTGAATCTTTGCATCTTCCACAATTGCATTAAATATGGTCTGTTCTGATCTCGGCTTTTGGTAGCACCAATTTCGCTTTCAAATGGTTCATTCGACCGAAATCGGAACAGGTCCTGAAGCAGCACCTGGAGGATATGGTTGCTCATGCCCGATTCAGATTGCCCATTCAACGAGCATCGCCCAAACCCTGCATCATTACTGCCCCGAGTCAAGCCGCGTCAGTGATTGCTCCATTGCGATCTTCCCTTGTTGCCAGTTTCAACATTGTGCAGTTGGAAGAGACTATGACGATGACTACAACTCGAATCGTCACCTTGGCAACCAGCGCCAATCACAGTTCACGTCAATCCCGTGCATCGGATCTGCAATCTGCGCCGGAACAACTCATTGAAGGGTCATCAAACGATATCATTGATCGACTGGTTCAACAAGAGATTGATGCTGGACATGTCGACAACGTTCATTGGACCAAAGTCGAGCGGGTATTGGGGATGAACCAGTTTCGGGCCCATCTGATGGGCAGCTCAAGTAAAAGGTCAAAACTAATAACAAGAAAAAGAGCTTGCAACACTCTTTGTGAACTGCGGATAAGTAACATCCTCTTGTTTCATCAATATTTGATCATCCTTTTTAGTTTAGTGTAATGTTTTTTGTTTTAGTTTTTTTCAACATCATTGTTATTGGTTGGAAGCTTTTTTTTAACATGTTCAATTAATATGAAATTTTTTCAACATCATTGTTATATGCTCTTAAATGTTTTCATGTCTAAATGTATAGGAATCATGTTTTTCTTGTATACGTGTTACAGAAAATCTCAATAAGAAGCACCCATCATTCAACACAATAGATTCGAGCCCTTATTTTAGACAAAAACAACGCAACATTGATATTTGTAACTTGCAAAAAATACATCAAACTATAAATGCAACTGTGAAGAGGAAGGATGAGATTCACCAATTCATCAACCCAGAAAATGATAGACTGAAAGGCAAGTGAGAGCTGATAACGACATTTTCTGGGACTAGTTGCGAGGTGAAGAGTTTGAGCATAGGAGCAGAGAGATGATTATCATAAACTCTGCACCGGCTACCTACATGACAAACATTTTATGTCATTTGTTGTTCAAAGAATGGAAGTGACTTGCCGGGGCACTTACGTGCGGGGAGTTGGTCCGACAATTTTTATCTTAGCCTCATTTTGAGTCAGAGCCATGGTAAAAGAAGGCTCTGTTTGGGACCAACTGGTAAGGGAGAGGAATGGTGCTGGAGCTTTGGATTGGATATAGGGAAATGGTGATATTTTGTCGTTCATAGGGGGCGACAACAAGGAGTAGTGGAAAAAACAAACGTCTCTGTGGACAACATTGGTGTTTGCTGCAACCGCACCGGAGCACAGACGCCCTCCCAAACGCGAAATTTTTTGGTCCGGGGCCCGGACGAAGATCATCGTCCGGGGCTCTCCTGATTCTGACGCGTGGCAATCTAAATAAATAATTTTTTTCGCCGCGCGACGAATAACAGCTTTCGAGACATTTCTTTTTGTCTCTCAGGCGACGAACTTTTCTCTCTCGCCCTCGCATTTTTTCTCCCAGGCGACGGCGACGGTAGTTTTTCTCCCAGGCGACGGCGAGGGCGGTTTTTCTCCCAGGAGACGGCGAAGCTTCTCCCCCGAACTCGCTCTCTTCTCCTTTCCCATCATTTTAAGCTTCACATCATCAACTGCGGCAGATACTGGAGGTACATTTTCAGACATTGAAGCAACCCTAAATCTTCATCTTCACTCTTTTGATTTTCTCATGATATTGTTTGTTGTATTATTTTGTTTCGGTGATTATCTCAGTTGTATCCATTAATTAGTATACTGAGCCCAGATAACCTTTTTCTATTTGAGATTATACTAGTTGTATCCTGAGCTATTATTTTTTTATCTGAGATTATACTTGTTGTATCCTGAGCTATTATTGTTTTATCTGAGATTACACTAGTTGTATCCTGAGCTATTATTATTTTATCTGAGATTATACTAGTTGTATCCTAAGCTATTATTGTTTTATCTGAGATTATACTAGTTTTATCCTGAGCTATTATGTTTTTATCTGAGATTATACTAGTTGTATCCTGAGCTATTACAGTTTTGTCTTAGGAAATTTAATTGTATCTGAGATGATAATAGTTGTATTTCAGATCAGTATTTTATTGGTATGATTGCAGGTTCTAAAGATGGTGAAACTAGCCACCAAACCTCATAGACTAAGCAACAGATGTTTTATTTCTTCATTTGTATCTCTTGTTTCTCCCATTATCCAAAAGATGGATAAGAAGTTATATCAAAAACTCAAATCAGCTGGGATAATTCATCTTTTTAACATTTCATCTGCCCCACAAAATACTCTGATTCTATATGCTATGGTACAACATTATAATTCTTCAAGTAAAACTTTCATTTTATGCTCAAGCAAGTTTAAGTTTACAAGAAATGAAGTTGCAATGATAATTGAGTTGCCTAACCAAGGGCACAATGTGGAGTATCAATACAAGTCATTCTCTACCCTCACAAAGATGGATTTGAAATCTCGGATATTGCAACTTGCTAAAGAAGACTATGTAGTGGAGGAAGAGGACTTGAAAACTGTTTTGCTATATATATTATGCACATTATTCTTTCCATGCAGTTGTAATAGAATTCCTGAAGAGTTTATCCGATTAGCTGATCCTGAATTATTTAAAAATTACAATTGGCCGAGAGCAATTCACGGTTATCTGCTTGATAGTCTAGATACCCTTTCCAAGAAACAGAAAAATCCAGCGGAGGCAATGTGCTACTTGAATGGATGTACCCATGTCCTTCTGATTTGGATATTTGAGCACATACGGATCCAAATTCCTACCTTTCCAGAGAGAAGGCCCCGTATAAACCGTTGGACATCTATCAAAATATTTGCGTTCACTAGAGCAATGTTAGTACTTCAAAACATCAAGACCACCCAGGTATATGTAATTTGTCATTCTTATATGTATATGTATAATATTTGTATTATAATTTGTCAATTACAATGCCATCTATATATGTAATTTAATTTCAGGTCTTTACACAATTTGAAGAAATTTTAGAGGATGATTTACTATTATGCAACCCCAATGATGATGAACATGGAGTGAAGGAGAGGAGGAAGAAGAAGAAAAAGAAGCTGAAGAGGATGGAGAAGGAGCTGGAGGTGGAGGAGAAGGTTAAGAAGAAGAAGCAAAGGAGATATAAAGATATTGTCATGCCTGTTTTGAAACAGATTTTTGAAGAAATTCGTTCTTTAGACCGTAAAATGACAGTCAATTATGAAGCGCTTCATAAGAAAGTTGAACGGTTGTCAGACTCTATTAGTATTTTTAAAAAATCTCATTATGTGTCATCTTTATTTGGTGAAGATGAGGAGGAGAAAGTGGATGAGGAGGTGGAGGAAGTGGAAGAGGAAGAGAAAGTGGATGAGGAGGTGGAGGAAGTGGAGGAGGAAGTGGTTGAGGAGGGTGAGGAAGTGGATGCAATGTAGGAGGGAAATGAGGATACATATCCCTCTGAGTACCCCGGAAAGAATCTCATAACCGAGGAACAACGTGAGCTCATTCATGCGCGGATGAGCTCTGGTAAATCTAGGTACTATTATGTTTCGTTTTCATTTATTTTTATTGGAATAAACATCATTTGTCAAACTATTGTAGGGATCACATTGCCTTTAGAGGCCCTCGGTTAGCTGGGATGCGTGAGTCGATGGATGATTTGTTAACCGATAAATACATTGCAGATTGTCACGTTGATGCATTTGCTCGTGTGCTAGAAAATAAGAGGATAGCTGATTCGAAATGGTGGCAAAAGTTTCTATATGTTAGCCCAAATTTATGTGTTAGTATTTCTAATTTATCTAATACAACTAACTACATATTTGTTTTTTCACAAATCTAATTTTTTTGCTCCAAACATCTTCATAATCAGATGAAATCAGAAAAATGTGGCGGATTATCTTATGTTCCCCGCATAATCAAATCTAATTTGGAGCGTGCATCAGTGATCTTCATGCCTGTTTGCACACAATCGCATTGGTGTTTACTGGTTGGCAAATACACAGAACACAAATAGGTGTTATATGACTCATTGCCTAATCCCATGAGCCGTGATTTGATGAAAGACTCGGTTAGTGAAGAACTTTAACTTATGTTAGTACAAACTTGCCCATAGAGTCATATTAAAATGAATTTTTGTGTTATCAGGTTCAAGTGCTAAGAGATACGACGCAAGAGAAATGTGATGTTGATTTCACGCTTTGGAATATAATTTCAACGAAAGGATAACCAACACAAAAAATCTCTGTAGACTGCGGTGTCTACGTGATGAAGTATATGAAGTTTTTATGCTCGACCTCTTATACGAAATGGCCTGCCAGCAAGTTGTGGGAGAAACAAATTCCTAAATTTAGGGCAGAAATAGCTTATGAAATATTTTCTGCTTTCCAAAGCAAGTAACTTCAAAAAATATTGCTATTTTTACTATTACACTTTAATAGTAATCAAATGCTGTACAAGTGAATGACTCTGGAATATTTGGTAATGATATTGGATCATTCAAATTAGGAATGACTGTGCTAATATATACTATATCTTCTTCTTGACTGTATGATATGTTGGTAACTTTCTCTTGTACTTTAACCTTCTTTGGTCTCTTTGTTTTTCCTAAAAAAATATAGATAGTAAAATTAGAAATTGTTTACACGAAACAAATTAGAAGCACAGTATAAGTTGATTAAGTAACTTACTAGGTTGCTCCCAATGAGCTTTCAACCTTACATTATATATTCCTTTAGGCTTCAATCTTGGTGGATCCTTCAGTAGTGGGTTGACCTTATCCACATTACAGTTGGTGTAATTCTTCTCAAGAATGACATCAGCAAATAGGGAAATATCTTTCAGCCCATTCATTACATATTTTCTAGCCTCTTCACATTGCTCCACTCGTATTGCAACATCATATGCAAATCGAGTGATATTTTTCCTGAACGCAAATGCAGCAGATGCTTCTCCAAAAATATTGTTATCATGTTGAAGATAATAATCCGTTTTTACAGATATAGTCCATCTCCGAAGGTTGTACTGTTGTGGAATAAATATAATATTTTTATGCGAATATACTTTAAGAACATGAGAACATAATATCCCAGTTGTCTCAAATTTGCTGCAATAACATCTAACATCATAACTGCTTATGTCCAGCTCTACATACCAATGTTTATTGTTATCACCACAATCACTCCATCTTATAGTGAAGATATGAATTTTATCACTAACAACTTTCTCTTCTACAATAAACAATCCAAATGCTCATACTTTAAACTCCTCATATAATTTCCCATACATAACCCAAGTATATATTTTGGACACTTGCTTAAGAATCAGACAATTCTTGGCATTTACTGGTATGTTAGCTTGCCGACACTTGAAATCTTCTTGAAGAGCTTTTTTACGTCCATTTATAATCATTTTTTCGAGTTTGATAAAACAATCAACAAGGGTACATGTGGCCTTAGTAATAGCATGACAAACATTGTTGGTGGACTCGCTTCTCTGTGTCGACAACATCCCATGATCTTGGATAGTTTTGTTGAAGGCCGTGGACCATTTCTCTTTTATTTTATATAAATCACTTAGCCATCTGTTTTCACTAAGGTTTCCTAGCAGGATCATTTGACTCCAAGCTAATTCAAACTCAGTACTGGAGTCACACTTACTTAAACAAGCATGAAACATAGACCAGACACTTGCATCAACATTAAATGTCGGCACTTTAGTTGGAGTTTTTTTTGCAATATGCCATTGACACAATCGATGAGAACTTTTGGTCAAAACTCTTTCAATAACAATCATCATAGCTTGGTCTTGGTCTGTAAAAATGGTCAATGGTTGCTTGCCAGAAACAAATTTTAAGAAAGTTTCAAAAACCCATATAAAAGATTCTATAGTCTCTTGTGATATGAATGCTATTGCAACAACAGTATTTTGCCAATGATTATTGACCACTACAAATGGGGCACATGCAAGGTTGTATCTATTCATTCTGTTTGTAGAATCGAATGTTATCACATCGCCAAAGCACTCATAATCTATTTTTGATGGCCCATCCATCCATAAGAAATTAGTCAACCTGTTAAACTCATCAGTTTGGATCTCGTAGGAGAACATACCATCATCCATTGCACGAGACTTTAATTGTTGGAGAAGGCTTGCGGCATCTCCACCATCAACTCTTGTACTCCTCTCTTTAGCTATGAAGTTATATGCATCACTTTTTGAAAATCCTACATTTTCTGTCCCTCCAACCTCGTCAGCTAGATAATTATATGCATCTGATGTCCTTATTCCAGCTTCAGTCATGGATTTCAATACAACACCTTTTTCCTCAGTAATGACCCTAAAAGATCGGAGCATATGTTGATCTTTTTTTGTTGCAAGTTCATGGTTATGTTTCTCGATGAATTTTCCAACTACTAGATTTTGACCTTGTTTATCGGCATTAAAGATAATCCTCGCGGGACAATTTGTTCTACCATCCATCTTTCGATATTTGAGTTCACTTTCAGGAACTTTGGGTGATCTTTTGATTTCAGCTTTACTGCAACAATACTCCCTTGATTTTATAAGGTTTGTACCTGACCATAAAATTCGGTGTTCTTTTCGAACACTAAAACTAATGTCACGCGCATAATCACAGTACAATTTGTGAGCTTCATTTTCTGTTTGGACAACCGGAAAGAAACTCTTGTTGTATCTAACCTGTAACAAAACAGAAATATTGGAGTTAAACTTTAATCTGAGATAAGAACACAGTCAGTAAATGTAATGTCTTGGATAAATCTGCTATTTTTTTCTGGGATATTACATGAAATTGCTAAGACAATATTACAGAGATTAAACTTTTATCTGAGATAAGATCACAGCCAGTAAATGTAATATCTTGGATAAAATCTGTTAGTTTTATCTGAGATATCACATGAAATATCTGAGACATTAAACTTTTATCTCAGATATTATATTAAATATCTGAGATAATTTATCTTTGTTTCATGCATTATATCGTTCTTATACATTTTCAAAGTTTTATCTGAAATAATTATATCTACTGTTTGTCTTCAACCTTACATGACAGTCAATAGTACATGATACTTAGCTGATTATCAAATGATGAATAAGGATTGAGATACTTGCCTCTTCCATGATCTCATAAGAGTCTGATGTTGCTTAGCTGATTAGAACATTTTGGCAGAAATAATGTGAAAAATCGCTGTGAGCAGGCGAGTAGAGACGAAGTTCATCGAGCATGAGAAATGACGATAATGGAGATATAAGGCGCGAAAAGAGGAAAGTTACCTCCAAAAAACCACAAACTCCCGCGGCGAGATAATTTATTTATTTACATTGCCACGTGTCAGAATCAGGAGGACCCCGGACGATGATCTTCGTCCGGGGTCCGGACCCAAAAATTTCAGAACATTTTTAGATTACAAAATTTTACACATTGTAAATATTAAAATTTATGTTTTATAGTCAAGGTTGAGCATTTAAGTCGCTACCTGTAGAGTTTGCGAATGAAAATTTAATGCTTGTACAAGTTACAACTTATATAATTATCCAACAAAAATGAACACAGGTTAAATTGTCATTTGTTAACGCCCACCCAAAAAACTTCAGCCACATATATGTTCAAAATGATGATGTTTGTTAGGTGATTCCTAACGAATGACATTTTAACTCATACATTTATAATAACAACCGCAACCATCGTGCAAAACGAAGACTTAGGCTTCATTTGGTAGAGCGGTTGCGTTTGTAAAAGGAGCTGTTGTAAATACAGGTTTGTAAAATGAGCTGTTGGAAACTGATTGTTGGAAATGAAGATCTGTTTGGGTAGTCTGTATTTGTAGTGCTGTTCAGAACTGAGAAGCGTTTGACAAAACAACAGTAACGTTTTATAAATATTTTTTATTATATAGTTTTTAAATTTTTTTTCATTATATTTATATATATATATATATATATATATATATATATATATATATATATATATATATATATATATATATATATATATATATATATATATATATATATATATATATACTATCTTAAAAAGATATATGGTGATCTGCCAATAGCGTGAGTTCGAAAATAGGAGGAAAATAGGTGGCCGTCGGATATGACTGCTTTAATCCTCAAACGTTAGATCGTGGGCTGTAAATATCCATTTTGGTGTGCATATAAAAAAACAAAAAATATCAATCTTCTCTCTCCTAAAACCCGATCCCCCCTCCCCTCCCCCCAAAAAATTGATGCCGCACAAAATCTTCCGCCTGGCCGGCGGCGGAGCCGCCGGCGGCCTGCCCGGCACCCACCGGCGGACTCGCCGGAGGCCGGCGAGGCCGCCAGTGGGTGCCGGGCAGGCCGCCGGCGGCTCCGTCGCCCGCCGACAGGAAGAAAATGGCTGCAATTTCGCTGCAGCCATTTTCTTCCTCCCGGCCGGCGGCGGAGCCGCCGGCGGCCTGCGCGGCACCCAGCGGCGGACTCGCCGGAGGTCGGCGAGGTCGCCGGTGGGTACCGGGCAGGCCGCCGGTGGCTCCGCCGCTGGCCGACAGGAAGAAAATGGCCGCAGTTTCGCTGCAGCCATTTTCTTCCTCCCGGCCGGCGGCGGAGCCGCCGGCGGCCTGCCTGACACCCACCGACGGGCTCGCCGGAGGCCGGCGAGGCCGCCGGTGGGTGCCGCGCAGGCGCCGGCGGCTCCGCCGCCCGCCGACAGGAAGAAACTGCGTGCGGCACGGGCTCCGCACGGGCGGAGCCCGTGCCACACGCAGTTTCTTCATTTTTTAATTTTAAAAAATAAAAAATATATATATTAAATAATTTATTATTTTTTAATAATTTTAAAATTAAAATATAAATTATTAATTTCTAATTTCTAATAACTTATTAATCCGCCGTGGGCGGGCGGCGAATCCCGTCCTGAGGGGCGGCGAATCCCGTCCTGAGGGGCGGGTGAAGCCCGCCGTGAGGGGCGGCCGAAGCCCGCAGCTGCTGGTCGTGTACTGTCGCGCAGGGCACGAG